>JAEUYN010000960.1:0-21951 GCA_018257835.1 Euura lappo | reverse complement strand
TTCTGTTTGTCTTTTTTATTATTTTCCCTTCTGTAAGTCTAATTGGATCGATGAATAAATTATAGTTCTGAGGAGGGCCCTCTCCATCGGCTGAAACGTTAACGAAGTTCTATTATCACGACCTACGACACCAAAAAGTCATCAACGTCGTATGGATGAGGTCGAAAATTCAAAAAACACAAGGTTCTAATTAAACGGCACTTTACGGCACCGAAAGAGACGTTTCAAAGATGTCATCAATACAGGGTGATTCAGAATTCGTGACGAATATTTCAGGGTCATTCTCAGGGGTTCAAAGTGCCACTTTACGCATCGAAAAAAGGCATAAAAAAATATTTTAAGACAGGCACACCAGCGGCTCGTACCAAAAACATAACCTTGCCCTACAAACACTCACTTCACGCGCATGCCACATAAATATCTAGTATCGGGCTCACGCGTAAGGTAACTATTCGGCAAGTTCTATGCCCCCTCCAATATATACGTGAATAGCAGTCCACACATGGGAAAATCTTACTTCGCCGGTCCTGATTAAGCTTGAAGCTTTTCTCTGAGTTTTTGGGATCCGTGATTACGATGATGGGAACCGAAGTTTCATGAATTTGGAAATTCTAGGTACAATGTCTTGTCAAATGAAGCTGAAGCTAGCAGCCAAACGTTTCAAAGTTTCAATTCCTTTCCATAATATTTAACAAACTTTGAATTCTGTGGCCTGCATGCATGGTTGTGTATAATTTTGATTGAATTCAGCCCTTTTCGCTGCCGACTATGGCTGCCTAGCTTCAATCATTCTTTTTCACGACGAACGCTTCAATTGAAACTCTGCGGACATGTATGATGAAGAAAATCGTCGCGTTCACGGTGCCAGTCTGACCTTTGCAATTTTTTAAGAATGTAATAAATTGTTCCTCAAAGTCTGCGTAATCGATTAACTGCAAAACTTGTAAGAATTCTCAAAATGTCTTCGAGAACGAAGATCGACCTCGGTTATTTCATTTCTCTCCCAGGACTTCAGACGATCAGGTTTCTTCCAAGACCACGTATTACAATGAATTTGATATTGAAAATACACTGAATAAACATTGCAAGAAAAATGCTAGTCATCGAGATCAAAGAACCGATAGCAACGATTTAACGTTCCGACTGATTGAAAAAAATGTCAACCAGTTTAAAAAAAAAGAAGGTACATAGTATATAAAGATCGAAAGTCACAAGAATCGGCACCTTTCAACATCCTCCTTTCATTTTCGAAGGTCAAGAACCCGACAATCATTGAATCTTAGAAAGTTTGAATTTGTACACCTAAGCTACTAAACTTTACACTCTATTAATAACCTGAGTCACATAATGTCTCCCATTAGAGAGAAATGGTCACATCGTACGTCACAAACGTATCGGGTAATTACATATTCGTTTGCACCGAGGCGAGCCCGTTTAACCAATGTATATTTTTAACCCGAGGCCTACCTGATCTGGTCTGAATTTGGCCCCTTTACGGAAGCCCGTCGATAACGCAAGCGTGAACCCGCGATATCTCTTGCACTATCTCGCAGTGATTACCGAGCCTAGTTGACCGCGTAATTTCTCCATTTTACTAAACCCAATAGTCGACGTTATTTTTTCCCCGAGTAGAACAGACTTCAGTTCGTTTTCTCTCTTCACCGTATCGCACACGACTCGTATTATCAGTTGGCTACAATCACGCCGAAAAGACACTGCGGTGCAGGAGAGACGAGAAAACTACTTTCTCGTAGAAATAAGATAATCGAACCGCAATAAAACACGCCGGGTTCGAATCTTCGACTTAACATGCAAGGTGAGTAGATCCCAGTGTGGTGTGAACGTGTGTGATCATGATCTGAAGACTAAACGCTACAATTAGCTGAATAGCAAGCATGCGGCGCTCATGCTTGCGATTAATGGGATTCGATAACGAAACATCGACGGTTATATGAAACATTGTGTGAAAATATAAAAAATGTTGTCGATGCTTTGGACATGAACGAATTTTCATTGAACAAATTTTGTCTACTTTTGAAGTGGAAATAGTATATTGTGCAACTCGTGGGCAAAAGTGACGATTCCGAGTGAGTGTGAATATAGCCACACGAGCCGAAGGCGAGTGCGGATATCACACGAGCTCAGAATCGTCATTGCCCACGAGGTGCACACGATATTTTTCCCAACAAATATGTAAAATTAGGCGAGTTTAGCCGTCTGTTGAAAATGAACAAAACTCGCCAACCATTTCTCCACTAGTGGAGAAATGAAACCATTTCTCAACTAGTGGAGAAATAGTTTGCGTGTTTTGTCATCACCAGTGATCAGAAGTAGTTCTGGGTCACTAGTGAAAAAATGATTCTCCATTTCCCAATTCATTGAGAAATAGCGTCTTTTGTTCATTTTCAGCAGACGGCCAAAATCGCCTATTTTTACATATGCGTTGGGAAAACGATCTTTTTCTTGTTTCTCCACAGTTTCTGTGTTAATTATGGACAGTCGTTGAAGATTTTTCATTATCGTAAATTACGGGCGTGTGTTGATCATGTTCGTGAATTGAATACCTCGGATAATCATTGGCGCCTTGAAACTGTTCGTCAAGATAAAGATTTTTTGTTCGATTTCCCATCATCTTCCGAGTCCTGAGTCTTTTTTGAAGTAATCTCAATTACTCCGTGTTTGAGACAGTCTTGAATTGATCCAACTTCAAACAATCGTGTTTGTAAAAGCTTCCGCTGTGCTACCATGCTTGTGGTTTCTAGATGATTATCTTCCGAAGACAGAAATATATCACACATACGCGATGTTTTAGGACTTTGGAAAAACCGTGTCAAGGTTATTTCTGAGAGGCGTGAGAATTGTGTCACTGATTTCATTCGTTGTCTCTTATCGTAGAAGATAAGAGACATTCATCAGAATCAAAAACCATAAGTAATATAATACGATTGTCTTTAGTTATTCCAAGAGTTTTATGGCGTGGAATTTTATCTTCTATCTCTTATCTTCCCGTTCGTAGACAAATAAAATAACAGTCGACGAACTCGTAGTGGAAAATGTTCAATAGACACGTGTGTCGGGATAAAAGAGCAACTATTTCATCACAATATGAGCCGTTAATCGGAAATGATGTGAAACAAGTACTAGGAGATTCGCTGTTTATAATCACGCCTCGATTATTCGTTGCTCAAAAGGTTGATGGTAATCGTTACATAAGATCATAGTTGTAACCTCGATTCATTCAAAGCAAGAAAAATCAAAGATAATTCCGATCAGATTGTGATTATCAAAGTGGATTACATCGAGTCGTAAAACTTTCTTCACTCTGATAATCATTAGTTGTTTCCAAATGACCGGAAGCTGACGATGATCGTTTGACATTTAAGTGCTATCAAGTATCGCTGAAAGTGGAATATAGATTGATCTTATACGATGATTAGTTGATTAGGTAGAACGTCTGACTTTTTTTGTTCGATTTTGCTCCACGCGGTCACCTTCGAACTTGTAGGCACGGCTCATTCTTGATTCGCGTTTGGCAATGAGACGATGGAAATAAAAAAAAAAACGAATCACAGCGTATTGACACACGTGATGTTCGAATTATAAATAAATCCCGTGTCTTGACCTTTGCCTGATTTCATTAGTACATCGCCTCGCGGATCAGCTCAGCCAGTACGTATATAGATACGTACAACGATATCTGACTTCGTTCCGTCACACCGTGTAAACAAATCTTGTTTAGATTGTTCTTCCCACATATCCGAACATCATTGACGAAGAAGTTTTTCGAAACTCGTGATTCTTAAGGAGACATCCTGAAAGGTGGTTCAAAAAAGGCCCCAGACTCGACAGTGTCTGACTTCTTCTTCGTACTCAGAAGAGTCTCTGGAAAATTCCAATGTTTGCGTTTCAATGCGTGGTCCGTGTTTGAACAAGTGATTCTGGTTCAAAAAGTACAGTAATCATTACAAGAGGGGAACAACACAACGCCCGCTATTAATATTGTCTCATGTTTTCGTTTCCATTTGGAAAAGACCTATCTGAAAATGGCTCGGGGTAAAAGACTTATCTCCTATGCTTATACACAGGACTTAAGTCTTTTACCCCGAGCCATTTTCAGATAGGTCTTGTCCAAATGGAAACGAAAACATAAGACAATATTAATAGCGGCCGTCGAACAGGTCTGAAAGCATTTGCCAATAAATACGTATATACGTAGCTGATCGAAGGTGGGAAGGGAATTGCCAAAAAATTCCACATCCATTCCCGGTTTCTTACCTACTTGTAAAAAGTGGTTCAACAACTTTTGAATTAAACACACACACGAAATAGCCGGTGGCAAAAACAACAACTGAAATATTCCACCGCGTTGCCTATTCGACTATAGATTTTTGTTTTGTTTTATGAATTCGGTACGTAGCCGCATTCGCGATCCTTGGATATTTAAATCGGTTGGTAAAATATTCCATCATGAGGCAGGTATGGTCTTTGGGAATTTTTTTATTGCTCTCCGCATCGGTAATTGTCGGATTAGCTATGTTATTGAAAATATATTTTCCCATTTCGCTGACGCTCATCGAAACTCTTCTCTTTCTGTATTCGACTTACTTGGCTAGAGCCGTTACCAGGTTAGAATTTATGGTCAATTATGGTAATTTTCGGAATTCAAAACTCGTTCGGTGTCGTTGCTACTGCGGTATTCATTCACAGTGGGACAAAGATCTGCAATAACTAACATATCGCGTGTCTAATGGCAGAATGTCTCTTGGTGCCTTAAGGTCGTATAATTCATTTTCTTCAACGCCAATATAGCTTTTATATTTTTTTCACAAGTCTTCATCTTCTTCTTGATTTCGATTTATCCCAGAATTGTTATGATTTCTTGAGTTTGCCAAAATTAAAGATCGGCATAACTATGACCATCTTCCATCATCCGTTTGTCCCGGATCGTTTTAGAATCGCCTTAGAAGGTATCTATCAGTGATTGTGCAGATATACAATCGATCACCATCTCTTCGTTTCAAAGTGACGCGTTTGTCGATACGAAACGTATTAGCCCAATCAAAAAGTTATAGAATCTGAGATCTAATCTTCCTCAACATGATTAGTGTCGAGTGTGTGGACAGATAAACGGAGATTTCTGACTTTACAGTGAATCAAAACCAATTGAAAAGCCACCAGTATCACGTTTTACTCTTTCGAATTCTTGCAGAAAATTCGCGATCTTTGGTTCCGAATTCCAATGAATGCACATAATTCTCAAAGTACGCGGAATGCGTAATATTTTCATTAATTTCGTTCAACTGGGTTATTCAAATTTCTCTTGTCCCGTTCAAGTACGGAGTTTGAATTCAGAGCGAGAAAATGTGGATTTTGCATGTATTTTTTAAATTTCATATATCAGTACATAGTTTGCAAAAAAATAACTAGGTCATATTTTTTTCTATTCCCAATTGGAACAAAATTGAGGGAAATACAACGGATCGAAAATTACTACGTTGTGACGTGTTTCGTTGTCTGTAACTTTTGGGATTATCCTTTTTACCGAGTATAAGAAAAAACAGGCGCTAATTATTCCAAGCTGCTCTACATCACACGCATACAAAAATCGCAAAAAATTTCTATTCAAAATCCCATTCAGGTGTCTGTCACATTTCATCTCAAATACTCTCCCAGTTTGCGATATCGCTTTGGGAAGATAATAATTATTCATCGAAACACGCTCGTCGGAGGGGAGCAGACTCCGGCTTATCGGACGCCGTGTTACTAGTGATAAAAGCATCACCCATCGACCATCACCCATCACTCGCTCACAGCAGAGTCCTGTCGTCGCGGTAGCCAGTAGTTTATAGCGAGTTGCGAATCGCGAATAGCGCGCGTAGGAGAATCGACTCTGGTCAATCCGCGAAAAAATTTGATCACCAGCTACATGTGGAAGCCGAATAGAGCATCATGTCCCATCGAGGTTCTTCGGCAGGTAAATAGACGCTGTTTTTTTCCACTCGATCGTTACTTCCGTCTTTCTTAGCGTCGATCTACCAATTGAAAACGACAAAAAGTAATTTGTTGTGCGAACACAAGTGTGTCAGTTTATCGGTCGTCAAACACTCGCAATCACAGGTGATTAAACATTCCGGCCTTCGGCGTTAAACTGTAGCGTTTTCGAGTTCTTTTCGATAATATCGTAGACCAGTCGCTCCTGTGAAGCGGGGCTAGTTACTAATTCGGCTCTTGGCTTTCTAGAAATTCCAATGTACCGGGACGGGTCGTACTGCAGAACCAATAGTAGGAGTGATTATTATTCTGTGATTTATCCCTTTTCATTTGCCTTTCACATTCATAATCAGCCTTTTTTGCTCAAACTTTGAAACTTTTCGCTGACAGGAAATTGGAGTTTGAGAAAAATTGAAGAATACGCAATTTTTCTCAGCTTTTCTCAGCAAAATTAATAATTAAGGGAGATATAGTGTTGATGAGGCCCGCGGATTGCTCCCTTATTGCCACGATTCCAAGTACCCGGATGCGAATCTTAGCAGTTTTCAAACGGCGTTCCATTCAGGGGATTCGTTTCCCTGGATTGAACCGAAAAATTTGAGAAAAACGTGAAAATTAGAAAAACTGCAGCTAATATTCTATAAAACACGGAAATTTTTACACATTAATTGTTATGTCGGTACCAAAAAGTTATTTTTTCTCGACAGACGTCGGTTCAATCTGTTTTCGAGTTATCGTCGCAAAACTGACAAAAAAAGTAGTTTCGATAAAAACGCGTTTAAAGTTCGGGCGTCGTGTTACTGTAGGGAACTGTGACTTGTGTAGAACTGGTCGCGCACTTTTTGCTCTCCTCAGCTCAATTTTGCTAATTTTGCAGTTCTGTTTGCGCCAAAACGTTCGTAAAAGATTGACTAATACAGTGGATAAAAGAAAAGAATGCAATTCTTTTAAGTCCAGGCCCTGCCTAGTCCCCTTAGTGTATGGTTCAATATTTTTGTGCTTCTCTTTTTTCGCTTTGCACTCTCCAATATTGCCTAGTATTCTTATGGACATCGATGAAGTTTTACTATTATTTTGATTACTGTTAACGATATCGCCCAAAAGTTTGTTATTTGTTTAGTTCAAGTTCACTGTCGGATACAGTGATTTCATTTCGCTGTAGAATCATGCGAGTTCCGAAGGGTTTCGTAGTGGGACAAAAAAAAGCACTAGGAAAGTTATTTCGTAGTTTATTTTTTCTCTAAAAATATAAAAACGTCGCAGTATTAAAATCTTCTCGAAGAAGAATAATTCTACTATGAGATCATATACTGGTTTCATGACCGATAATACTTATTCATTAACGAGTAAATATTTACTAGAATCAAGCGAACGATATCATCGGACCTAAATATTTACTCGATAACAATGATCCAGAGTGAAACAAATTTTTTATTCCCTCGTTCGGACCTTTCTAGTTGGGAGAAGCGCGTGATCATTCGATCTGAATAATGCATACTCCGTGTACGTACATACCTACTTAGTGTGGATTACAGATGTTGTGCCAGCCACCTATGTATATACTTCGAAGCAATTAGACAATTGGACAATTTATACAACAGGCAAACTACGTTGGTACACGTGCTGGATAGATTACACGCAAGACTGAATGTGCAGCATGTTATAATCGCGATAATACTCCGATGATCGAACTCTATCCTATGATTCAGTTCCCTGCAAGAGACTGGGGAGCCAAATTTTCAATGGGGAAGCCAAACTGACCGCAAACTGAATTATTATCAAGTACGAAAGTTCTAAATCTGGAGCGAAAGCTCAATGATATCGACAAAGATTAGAGACTGCGAATAGAAGTGTAACATTCCCGACTGAAGATGTTGATGTGATCAATAAAATAGTGTTATGAACGGAATCATCTCGTCATTCTTCACATGACTTATCTTGTGAATTTGAACAATTATGCAAAACTATATATCACATCAACATTTTTAGTAGGATTAGCATCCCAAATCTTCAGGCCCGGAAGGGACGAGGGATTTCGGACAACAGCCTGAAGAGTTCAATCGGAATTCACTTCTGTTTTACTGATCACCTCGCGAATAAGGTCGTTTGTAACCTTGCCGTTGCGAGCCGAGCAGATTCTAGGCTAATTGTAAGCGGTGGTTACCGATCGGTGATCACGTCCTGCGTAGGTAATCGAATTCATGTATTATTTCATCGAAGGTGTGCTGAGGGGTTTTGTGAAATATGTTTTTGCTCACGTTCCACTATCTTCAATTATACATATTCAGATCGCGTGCGGCTTCGTTTTTAATTTCGTAATTCCTTATGTGGCGAAGATTATCATGTTTTGTAACACATCGAGATCGTACGTCAATGTGATCTTCATCAATGTTTAGTGTCTCTTGAACAAGTGGCAACGATCCTTCTGCGCACTTCTCGATCGTTGTTTCGTTTGCTTTTTATACGTCTGAATATCAATTCTTATATTGTTTACCAACGTAGTTCGTAATATGCTACGTGTAGCTTCAAAACGTGGCTGAATAATAAAAAAATTTTAGTGCTCATTAGCCGCAGCTGGTGCTTTATAGTTTACCCAACCACAATGAAACCGTTTTTTCTTTTCTTTACCACATTTCAGGCAGCAATGAAATGGAAGCATTCATGCATCTGCTTCGATCCCACGTCGCGTATCAGATTAAATCAAAATACATCCTCCTTTCACTCGGTGCGTGGACGAAGAGAAAAGTTCAGCCTCAATGTTCGTCCCAAAAAGCACAGAACTCAATTCAAATTTAGGGTGGCATTGAATGATTCCTGCAATAAATACTTCATCTCTTGATTACGAGACAAAGTAAATTCTTACTGCTCGACATCCACGTAACTTTTACTTCCTCGGGTATTCAAAGGTACATTCGTGCCACCGGCTTCCCGACTATTCATACTTCGATCCGGATAAGCATTCCAGAGTTTCAAATCGATGCTTTGGTAACAGCTGTTTCGCCATGCTGGCAACGGAGCAAAATATTGATTTAACGTTGCTTCTGGCCCGAGGCGATCGTTTCGATTTCATTACAGCAGTCATCCTTGAGACTTTTTGAGACTTGAGGTGGTTGTTGATTTGTTTAACAGTGCCACTGGATTACTTGTTTAATATTGACCATTCTGTTATCAGGGTTGAAGCAGTTGCTCAAGGAAGATTCGTCCTGGCGGGAAACTCTGCTTGCTGGACTAGCGGAGCTCGTTGGAACCGCGATCCTGCTGTTCGTCGGGTGCATGGGATGCGTCGGTTCACTCGACACCCCGCCAACCTCTTTGCAAATTGCTCTGACCTTCGGATTCACGATAACATGTATCATCCAAGTAAGGAATTCAACAAGTTTCTTCGATAGCGTTAAGAACTGAATACTTCAAACATGTAACAAAGTCACGGGGTTATCGATGTAACAAGATTGTGCAATCATGCCGAGATTATCGAAGGAAAAATCTAACCCTCAATATTATCAATTCGTATTGTCAACACAAAATAACAAACACACTCACATAGCGAAGATGTGCTGACGGAACAGTGCAAAGGTTTCGCGCAGGGGCGATTAAATCGGAATCTAAGCCTTGAGCCAAATCGTAGGAATACAGTGTGAAAGAAATCTGATAACCCACAGACCGACATTGATACTAAAAATGGTCGAAAGAACTCGAGAACTCTGAAGAAAACAACATTTCTTGTCGCACACATAGTGTAGAAGCAACCTTTCAGGCCACCCCACCATTTGTGGTGCTTGAATTTCATCAATGACATAAATATGGCCTGAAGAAAGTCTTGGATGCAGTTTTTCAGCATAAAATCCAACGTAACATGGCGTTATTTCGATTTTTTAGATCATTGGACACATCAGCGTTGCTCACATCAACCCGGCCGTGACAATTTGCTCTGTGATACTTGGCCTTAAGTCTCTTCCTACAGCGTTAGTTTACCTCATTGCCCAGATGCTGGGAGCTGTGATCGGCTACGGCCTCCTGAAGGTCGGTACACGTATCCGCAACAACCCACCAGATCCCTTCCCCATTCTACTTCGGATCCGAATCTGACCTCTTTCTCGTCCCCAGATCGTAACCCCTGACAGTCTTCTGCACGACGGTGACGCGACCTCGGCCACCGCTTTCTGCGTGACATCGCTGAACTCGAACATCTCAGCGATCCAGGGTCTGATAACCGAGAGTGTGGCCACGGCGATAATCGTCCTCCTGTGCTGCGCGAGCTGGGATCCTCGCAATGGGAGAAACTCTGACTCCACAGCGATAAAATTCGGCCTTACGGTCTCCGCGCTGTCCATGTCGGTCGGGCCGTACACAGGGTGCAGCATGAACCCTGCACGGTCGTTCGGACCCGCTTTGTGGAACAACAACTGGACCCTGCACTGGGTCTACTGGCTCGGGCCCATCGCGGGGTCGATCCTGGTCAGCGTTGCCTACAGGATGCTCTTCTGGCCGCGGAAAGCGTCGAAGGAGATTATCCCGGAGGCGGCCGCTCTCAACTCGGTCGAAACGGAGAAGATCGAGGTAAGGGCGAGAGGCGACGATCCTACCCAGACAGCATAGAACTCAAAGTTGTCAAAAATTCGTCAAATGGGCCACTTTTCGACATCTAAATCTTGCCTGAACTCTCGAAGACGTCTGACAGAGACCAAAATACGTCTTTGAAAGTTAAGAACGTCGACGTCTTTTTGACATTTTTCCGATTTCTCTCTTCCAGCGCAACTGAAACACTGGTACCTGTGAATCTTCGTGGATCATAATGTCTCGTAGATGACGAAGGGAGGGTTCGACCTGATCGTCCGGTAGCCTTATAGAACCTCAGTGCTTTTGCGGCCTTGAAGAATCGCCGAGGAGGGTTGGATAAAAAGGATCATCTGCAAGAGGTTCGAATTAACGGAGATGAGAACAGGCAGTGGAAGGTCGTCGATCAGACTGATTTTTGATACATTTACGTAAAATATGAGGTCCTGTATATCGGTCGAGTATCTCCGATCACACTCGTTCATCTCCGAATCGGATGATTTTTTCGTGAAAGTATCGTCTCAGACTGGATAAAAAAATTCGGTGAATGATTATTGGCTGCTCGTTGTAAAATTCATATACGAGAAAATATTGACAGCAATAAGTAAACAGAATCTGTCCGATAAAGCATATTTTATTTTTGGACTCTGAAAAATCGTGTAAATAAAAATTATTTAAAAAAAGGGAAGAAAAATTGTAAGTATAAAAGTATATATATCCATATAATGTATATTTTTGAAACGCATCGATCCATAAGTAAAAATTGTATGTAAATACCTATGTGTGTATAATTATGACACATAACTATATTTAATAATTTTATTGACTAAAAAGAAATTGACACTCAGTTGAAAGAATATCTATTATTTTTACTACCGTTATCATTTATAGTGTTAACATTACTCAGTTTTAGAAACTATACAAGTCGTACAGCATATTTAACTGATATTATTATTGTTACGAAGGTATGAATGTTATTGCGATTATTATCATTAATAAAAGATTATAAAACGTTTGTCCTCGTTCCCGTTATCATTTTTACCGTTATCATATATTTATATTATAATATTATACGATTATTGACAAATAATTTATTTAGCAATACAAACAATCGATTCAAATCTTCTCTCGAGTGCCGCCATCTGTCGGCGAGCAGCAGACCGCAGACCACTGCAGTTGCCACTTCTACCGACGAATAACTATGTTTGAAATATCTTTTGCCATGTAAGTGAGAAGTTTCGAGAAGTTTCGTAGTAACAAAGCAAGGGACGCGACAATTCATTTTTTATCTCTTGTCTAACATTGAATTTCGTTGTTTGCTAGATTTTTAGTTGTTTCGAACCTATTTTGAAGTTTTCTATTGAACGATATCAGATAAGACGATGGGCAGATGCTCGGCTATCAACCGTGTACGCTGGGTTGCCGATTTCAGGCGTATAATTATTTAAGAGCGTGCTATAGTCAATCTTTACCGACGAAGTAGCTGCATCTCTTATTTCCACTGATATCAAAGGGAACGCTTAACCAGTTGACAGCGGCAATCATCATTTAGTTAGGAACGAGGATTTCGTCGTTATTGTTGCGCGAAACAAAGACATTTTGGGATGTAGGTGGTCAGAATTTCATGCGGAATTTCGCTGTCACGTTCTTTTTCGCTCCTGTTACGCTCCGTTGCTACTCAAATTGTTGCATGAGACTGTGCCGACTTTTCAGTCGAAGTGATATTCTTGCTGTTCCAGGTTCCGAGATTATCACCATTTTTTGCGATCAAAATGAGCCTAAGCCTATCTCCCTACGACCAACGTAGCCGGAGTCATGATAAAAAAAAAAAAAACTAACCGCGAAACCCGGCCTACGCGCCAAACGATAGGCAATCCAACATACTGCACCGCTCTTTAGGAAACACCCAGTTTACAGGGTGAATTCCTAACGATGATACAGTCTGAACTTGGCTAGAATTGAAAAACGAACTTCCGGGCAGTTCTGAACCAATCTACGAGCTTATGCAGCTGTCTAACAGCTCATTTTTCGATTCTAGCCATCTTCGGACCGTTAGTATCATCGTTAGGAATCGTGGATGCGGTCCAATAGGTACGCCTGAAGCGGCAACCGTGCGTACATAACTTACACGACACACAAGCGTCCTACTGTCAGTAGTTCAAATTCTGCCACCAGGTGAAACCACGCCCCCATCAGACATCCCACGTGTCGAGGCGCCCCTGGCGGAGTTCGATGGAAGCTTCGATTCCCGAACATTATTATACAAATTACACAGGGTGAATTCCACGGAGTAGTAATAAGGAGATACCAGTCAAGCAGCGCTCGGCTGAAAAGTCGGCCCAGTTTTTGGGGCAGAGTAGAGCCTTGGTACAGGCTTTGTCAAGATGCGATTCAAGCGCCCCTTGCGGTTCAAGCCCGTACAATGATCTTACGGGTAATCTGATTCGCCCACCTAGAAAATCCCCGTGATCTGATTCGTCCCCTTTTTCTCGTAAGAGGCGCTCAAATCGCATTTTGACAAAATCATTCTACTTTACCTCAAAATTGGGGACGTGTTTTACCGCAGAGTGGTATCTCCTTATTACTACTCCGTGGTGAATTCCTAACGACTCGTCGATCTGAAGTTGGCTGGAATCGAAAAACGAGCATTCAGACACTTTTGAAGCGCGGGAAGTCGTATACCACAAATTCGCCTTGTATTATATACTACCTTCCCGTCTGTCGATAACGACTGCGTCCTGTAAAAGCAGCTGTCGGTACGATCACTCCCGTTCGCTCGATCGTCGGTAATCCAGTTATGAGGCGAGCTTATCCGTTGGATAAAAAGCAGCTTACCATCGGAGCTGACTGTCGATTACTCACAACAGTCGGGGCTGGGCCGGGGATTCCCGGTGAGAAACAATGTCATTCCATCGAGACTCGTCATGCGTCAGACTTGTAGGAAAAAACGCACGATTCTCACGACGCCGGACGCTTTCTTCCACCCATTCGCAAATATTCGACATTCGATACGGGTTAGCGCGGGTGTCGAATGTGTGGAAAATAGTGCAGCGTAGAGAAGCTGGACTTGGTTTGGCGAAGGGGAAGGGGAAGGGGATGGCGGAAATATCATATGACGTTATTCGACCACGCCGAGAACGACAAAGCCGAATGAATCGCTGTTTCGGCGAGCCTCAGACGGAAGACGGAGAGCCTCATCGTCAACGGTCAACGGAGGATCGAGAATACACCAGATCCTCAAAACGCGACCTACTTACGGCTCTCGCCTCCCCCTTCCCTTCCATCCTACCCTTTTTACAGCTTTCGTATATTTTCATTCCAACGGATGCGGATGCTCACGCTGTGGCGCGTTGCAAAACTTTATACACCTATCCCGTACCGCCTATTCTCGGAACAACTGCGAGTACCTCTCTACTCCCAGATAATACTCGACGTGCAAAGTTATTTCGCTGTACAACCACAACCACGACCACAACCAGAACCACGACGACAACCGACCGCGACCGGATAGAAATGGGGAGATATACTCGTCTCCGCAAGCTTTGATGGCTCTGTCCAAAGTCCGCTGTAAACGAAACAATTTTTTGCCCCTTGTTTCCTCCGCATCAATTGATAAATTCACCCTCGAAAATAGCGCGATGAGATTTCTGCCGTTTATCGGAGAACGTGATTGGATTCGAGTTCGGCGCGTCCAGGCCACGTGGCACACATGCGGACGGATACGTTGCAGATTTCTTGTGCTGCAGCTCCGCGGAGTCTGGAGACTCGTAGACTAAATAAAGCGGGCTGCAAATTGCAAAAAGATCACGACACCGACGGTGCTGCCGCGTTTTGTACGCGGGATAAAAAGGGAGAAGAAAAGAATAATACAGCCGATTGTGAGCCGTTAGCCGACGTATTGAGGACGTTATGCATAATTTACTTACCGCCGATTCTCTCTCTCTCTATAAGGACGTACTTCTCGCCCGCGCCGCGGTTCTCGTATTTATTTGTGATCGAATTTACATAGGTTACGTAACTACGAGTATATTCGAATTCTACGATCGTTCTTCTTCTTCTTTTTTTATATCGAACGTTACCTATGTTTCTTAGATCCAGAATTCAAAATTGTCTCGAGTTTCTCCGTGCAGGGGGGAACGCAGAAGCGAAGCATTTTCTTTGCGAATCTTTGCGAAAACAAATAAGGAAGGAATCGTTGTTGAATGTATACTACAAAAATAAATAAACGTATAACAATTCAATTTTATGACTGGTGTAAAATTTGAAAAAAAAAACATTTTTTAGTTTGTTTATAATAGCCAGGCAGGAAATCGGCACGTGTGAATCGTTTCGTCGATTCTGCGCCAGCATGATTCGGAACGGTTGACCTCGTGTCAAATGCGTAAGAAAGAATTAAATGATCGTTAAAAATTGTCAATCAATGAATAAATGCGTCCGTATTTTGTGCGTTAGGTCGCTGCGTCAAGGACAACGAAATGTAATTTGAGCCTCATTCCATATGTACTCGTGTGCATACGTCTTCTTGTATCTAAACAGTCAATGAACCGGTTAAGTACTGTTTAACCCTTTTTAGCACCGGTTTTACATCTGGATACGAACAGAGCATTATATTGAGGGAGCTTCGCGTCGTAGATCCCAAAGTCGCTTGGAATAACGTGCGTGAATTGTAACTCGTGAAATATTGCGAAATAACCGAGGAACTAACTGAAATTATAAGAAAAAACTCTAATAATCGAGATTAGATAAGAAATAATTGAAATAACTGATAAAATGAATATAATAATGAGAAGAAATCGGGGAAATAAATTAATTATTGAGAAATAATAATAGAAATAATAAGAAACAATCGAAATAACTGAAAAAATTCATGAGATAATGAGAGAGAAAAAATTTGGAAGTGAAAGAAATAATTAGAGATGAAAGGAATAATTAGAAAAAAAGGAAATGAATGAAATAATTTGAATTATTGAACTAAATAAAATAATATGTCAGTCAATTTTTAAGTTACTTCCCCCTCGGACTCTAATGTATCTGATTTTCTGGGATCGCGTCTGTTTCTTGATAATTCTTGTGATAATGGCAATCAATGATTTCTCAAATTGATCGTCGACTCGATAATTAGTTGCTTGAGCGATCTCGCTGTTAGGACGCGGTCTTCAATTAACTTCTCAGAATGGTGACACAAAAATGAGAAATAAGAAATAAGAAAGAAGAAAGAAGATAATTCCGTTTGCGAGCCAGCAGCTTCCACCGGTTAACCGCTTCTGCAATGTCAAAAGTGTCAAATTTAAAGATGCAGCGGAGAATTGAGAAAACAAGATGCGACAGTGACGACATTTCTTATTTCAGTTGTAAGGATCAGATGCAGCGATGAACTCCAGACTCTTCGTTATGACCCCAAATGAAAGATTAACGGACACGCATATTTGCATATAATATTTGCTGTACTGCGATGCTGCAGTTGCTCTTTCACGAATAATGTTTATAAAATATTTTTCAAACTGATTGTTTTGTATTAATTATCATTGTTGCTCGAATTTTTTTTTCCTCCATACCGTACCGAGGAATGATTTTTTTTACAGTCTAATCGCTGCTCTTAATTTATAGTGTCCAATCGGTGTTTTCGTAATTAAAAAATTTTATACGTTAAGAATTGTTATCTGGAACATAATATAGCTTATTATTAATTCCAGCTATTCAAGATACTCAGTTTTTTTTTTTTTTTTTAATGTTCATCATGTTGTCACGTCAGCAGACACTGATATCGTGATTTGTATTTCTAAATTCGTTATTGAATTAAATCTGACTCCATTTATCTCGTAATGATGACCCCGGCATGTTTTTCCTTCTTATAGTTATTAACTTATCGACGTTTTAGTACCACAGAGTTTATGAGATCGAGAAAATCGATCAAAAGTCGTACAGAAACGATAAAAAATCTACAAAATTAAACACTGACAAGATAAGTGAGGAGGGCACTAGTGCGAAAAGAGAATATCAGTGCGAGAAAATGAAAAAATTAAATTTTGAAACGCATTTCGACCATTAGAATGTTGAAAAAAGCATCTTTAGATCATTTTCCGCCCAGACGTAACTATTTCACTTTTTCTTCGTAACCGAAAACGTCAAGGATTTGTCAGTCATTAAAGAAAATTGACTAAAAAATGAAAATTTCAATTTATTTTTGCAAAAACCTTCTTTCTTTTATTTTATATCGTTGAAAAATTGATAAAGTAACGAAAGTTACTCAAAGTTTTCAGTCATTTTTCTTCTTTCAATTTTTAACTTCCCGTTTCTCAGTTTTCAGAGAAAAAAGGAAGTTATTGTGATCACCCCGAAAATGAAAAGTTGAGTTTTCACTAAATCTTCACGTTTCGAAGTCCAAAGAATCACCTCCGACTATTTTCAGTTTGACGTCTGGGTGTGTGTGTGTGTGACCACATTTTTGTCCGCGCGATATCTCGAGAACGCGTGGTCGGATTTCGATCAACTTGAGGTCAATCGACGGGGCTTTTCTTAACTTAGAACTGATTAGATTTTGGCTTCGATCGAATTAGTACTTTTTGAACTATTCAAATAACAAAATTCTAAAAAAACACAACAAAAATGACGATATCTTGAGAACCAATCAACGGATTTCGATGAAATTTGGTACCATATGGTTTTTTTGATCGCTGATCACGAATATGAAGTCAGTTTTGCAAAATTTTCATTTGGCGTATTCGATATGCTGCAAAAAAACTAAAAACATTTGGATTTGGATGAAACTTGGTACTCGCAGGTTTTTTGGGTCACTGATCACGAATCTGAAGTCAGATTTGCGAAATTCAAAATGGCGAATCCAATTTGCCGGGAGAAACACTAGAAACATTCGAAATCTTACGGAAATTGGTACTCGAAGGTTTTTTGAACCGCCGATCAAAAACCTGAGGTCATATTTGCAAATTTCAAAATAGCTGAGAACAAAATAAATAACGGGAAGTTCGAAGGCTGGCTCATAGTCAGCCCAAATCCGCTTGTTCTTCTTTACATTCGATGTCGAAATTGGGCAAAGAAATGATGATTATATAATTCGGTATACCGTATAATTTTCCAGGATCATTGACTCAGAGAAGATAAAAAAGGGGTCTATGAATAACAAAAAGAAGAAAAAAGAAAGGGAGAAGACGAATTCTGAAGCTTTTTTGCTACATTTCATATCGGTTGGTAATGGAATTACATTTGGTTGTAAAAATCCAGTTCAGAAACGTAGTTCTGACTCACTAGTAAAATTACCTATGTATACCTAATATTAGACCCACCGTGGTTCGTCGAGTGCGTCGATTAAACCAATCGTATAAGTTTTTTAGGCGTTCGCGTTCTTATAACGGCTTGTTTTTTCTATAATACATACCAAGAATCAACCTTCGATAAGAAAAATAATCCAACAACTTTTTACCACTCAAAAAACCCAATCATTAATTGTTACATAAAAATATTCTCTTAGCTATTTGTAACAGTTGCGGTTTTATCTTTTCAATGCTTCAATTTTCTTCAATATAATTACAATCCATATGAATACTATTTCATATTAGGCTGCAGCTGGAAGGCGCATCCAGATACGTAAAGCATAGCAGGCTATGGGACCACCTCGGAAGCTGCCATCTTGAGTTGGATTTTCGGAGAGCCAATTAGAGGCGAGCATTAGCAGACGGATAATTTTGAATTTACCACACACTTGACATCCAAACTTTGGATAATATAATATTTGCTATTTGGATGGAGTAAATAGGGACGAGGCCCACCTAGGATAAAACAGAAGAAGAAAGATGGAGTAAATAATAGTGAAATAAATAAAAAATATCAATTAAAATGAATACTTATTCACTTCTACCGGATTACGCAACGTCTGATTGGTCGCCTCAAAATCAAACTCAAGATGTCAGCCTTCAATTTGTCCCACGCCAATCGCCCGATGCGCCTTCCAGTTAGTATATGTATAGAGTTCAGTGGGCTGCAGACTCATTTTGCGTTTCTTATCAATTATCATCTCAATTTATTCTTATATAAATCGTATATAGTTATATTACATGACGACGAGTACGATATCAAAACGTGATGTAATAGTTTTTTTCTTATTCTCGTTAGATTTCGATAAAATTGTATGTATAAACGTAATCAAATTTGAGTTGAAAAAAAAATTATCGTTTCCGATGTTCATAATTTTTTATCGCAACGATAATTATTCCAATATTCACTTTTACTGCTGTCTCAAAATTATGTTAAGATTTCAATTTGTCTTATCGAAATCATAAAACTAAGGCCTAAGGTTAATCTCGGTTAATGGATTATGTATCAATTCAGCTCCTACATATACGCTCCTAGTCTAATTGAATCGTCATCAAGTTAGAAAAGGATCAGAGAAAAAATCGAAACGAAAAATTCAGACTGAACAGTTTGAAGTTGGCTGGAATTGAGAAACAAGCTTTTAGACAGGAAGCTAATTTCAGGATCTCAGTCAATTTCATAGACACCTTAGTACCGTTTCTGGCCATTATTTGTTCAATCCATGATCAAAAATGGTAGAAAAAGAAAAGACACACTTCAACCTTTGAATAGTCAATTGATTCGTAATTAATTGAGTATTAAAAACCAGTATGGAAGAATTTTTCAAGCCATATTCAATATGTATGTTGGTAATCGGATAATTTGATGAAATATAATCAGCAGACCGATAATTAATCAACTTTTAATAAGTGGCCAGAAATCGTGGGGTTACCCCCATACTGTGCTTCTACCCTACTTCCTTTCCTTGAGTCGTTGGGAATTGATCCTGAACTGTAAAAAATTATTGTGAATTTACTATAAAAATTAACTGTTTGCCTTAATTAGTTGCAACAATTTTCTAAATTGTTTATCAAGTATCATTTGACCTTCCAATTGATAAAATTCAATAAAAGTCATCACTATTCATTCCTATTGGCTCAGTTTCCGCCGCCATCTTGTTTCAAAGGCACAAGAAAAAAGTCTTTTTTTTTTTAAATTTGATTACATACCAAATTCTTAATTTTACTCTTAATCGTATCACATTTGTAAATTTATACAGGGTGAATTCTCAACGATGAAACAGTCTGAAGTTGGTTAGAATCGAGAGATCAGCTTCCAGACAGTTGGATCGGTTCAAAACCGTAGAGAAATGAGCTTTCAGACGGTTCGATCTTTTCAGAACCGTCTAAAAGCTTGTTTCTCGATTATAGCCAACTTCAGACTGTTTAATCGTTAAGAATTCACCCTGTATATGAATCAAACTTCGAATAAATTGTCCAAAGTTCACACAAAGATTTTCAACAGTGTCTATACCATGAATGTAATTTTTTCCAATGGAAGGAAATTCTAATTCTTGTCTGTTTTAGGATTAACTGATTGAGTATAGGGATTACATAATAATCCTGGAATGCACAGTCGATTTCATATGAGACGATTACTTATCGTCAGTGAAAGAACCACTAAAATGCATCAGTCAACAATAAATTGATACAAATATTATTAGTTCGACGAAATGACCGTTAAGTTTGAAAAAGTGAGGTAATTGGACACACCGACTAATAGTTGACCCCAATTGTGAGTTGAGTAATAATAACTAACTTGACCCGAAAAAATTCATATCACAAGAATCAATGCAATATCTAAACTGAATAAATGATGGGGGTCGTAAAAAATGACCGGACAGGAAGAAAACGATGAAGAAGCGGGCCTAAAGTGACCTTTTTTGACCGGCTTTGAACAGCGGATGTAAAGTGAGTACTTTGCGTCCTAGGTACATTTTTATTCGATGCTAAAATGATGATTTCTATCAATTTTTTATCTGTCTCGCTGAGGTCAGTAGAGATTCTGAAATTAAAAAATTCTCCTCCTTATATAAGGGCAATAATTAATCAATTGGTTCGTTCAGCCCGATATATTCTGAACGAGAACCACAATACGAGTGATCGAAAAATTCTATCGAACCGCTTGGTTTCCGCGCATCCCACCGTCGCGTTTTAGCTACTCGAAAAATCGCGGCTGCATACGTCGCGTCGGAAGCACCGTCCGCGGCGGCGGTACCCCGACTAGTACGGGCTCCGTCCGTCGACCGTGGTGGGGGGTATCCGTTACGGAGAGCGTACCTACCTCTACCCGTAGAGAGAAAGAGCGGCGTTGGAGGGGACGGACTCGAGAGCTCTAGGAGAGGGAAACCCACTGGTTTTGAAAAAAGTTTTATCTTAGCCGGCGCGCTGCGCTCTCAGACGCTACCCAACGCCGGTACGGTGTGGTGTAACCGTTAGCTCACGAATCTGCGTCGGTACCAAACCTTCCGATCATTAAAAAAAAAACAAAAAAAAAAAAAACAACAAAAAACCGCTCGTTGACTGATAATGACTCGTTGCTGAATCGGTTTAAAGACTTTAATCAAATCGTTTGCTTGACGAGGCAGCCGACCTCTCGGCCCTCTCAAGATGACCACCAGTGTTTTAATCAGGAGTGCAATACTCGTCGCAGTTCTTGCAGCGATCGCCACCGCAGCCGTTACCAAGGTGAGTTTGGAACAATCTTTTTTTTTTTTTTTTTATAATGAAGTTCAGAAATTTGAACAGCTTTGAGGAGGAGAACTAAAAAATTGAATATAGCAAACTGGGCCACTTACGAGAGATAAGGCGATAACGCGATTGGGGAACCGCGCGTAACCGCGTTTTATCAAAT
Organism: Euura lappo; assembly: GCA_018257835.1. NCBI lineage: Eukaryota > Metazoa > Arthropoda > Insecta > Hymenoptera > Tenthredinidae > Euura > Euura lappo. The sequence continues at coordinate 687 of JAEUYN010000960.1, read as the reverse complement.
CCATTGACGTTACGCATGTAACATGCGTGTGACGCAGGTAACGAGCCAAGGGACCATTCAACAGTTGCAAGAGTTCAAGTGATACCGCCTATTCTCATATAGTTACTTTTTCTACGCTATATAAGGTCGACGGACTCGCGATTGTGTCGGAGGTTCTTTTCTTTTTATATCGAGAGGCGATTTCATCGATCATAGAACCAACAGAAGCATTATATGAGTGAGTTTCCGAACACTCAGATTACAGAACACAAATTCTACGTTTTTAATAGACATGAATTCTTCTAGTTTTCAAACAATTTTCTACAGTTATAGTTTATCGCTATTCTGAGGTTTGAATATTTTGTTTTTCCCGCCGAAAAGAGAATTCGAAAAGGGAAGAAGAACGTATCACAAGCCTGATGATAATGAATTATTGAAATTAGACGACTCGGTTCGTAGACTCTTTGAAACAATTGAATCCGAATAGTGTAATTTTAAGTATACGATTGTGCTTATCTATATTCTTGAATAAGCTTGACTCGATTACATGCTCGCGCGTTTCAATGGGACGACTTGTACGTCAAGAACGACGTCAAGGATTTATTTAACGAGTGAAATTCATTGAAGAAATATTTTTTGCCCTTTCAAGTCAGACTAACGTCGGTTCTTTTGTTCTTATGAAATTTGTCGATCTTAATAACCGGTTTC
>JAEUYN010000959.1:0-127782 GCA_018257835.1 Euura lappo | reverse complement strand
GCTGGCAATCGTCTGCGGCATATACAAATCCGCATGCGTTACTTTCAATCCGAAAAGTACGCATTTGCATTTTACGTGGTTATCGAACCTCAACTCGGACCATAGTTGTCCTCGAAAACGAATTAAGATGAACCGCGAAAGCCGAATAAAAACCAGACTCTGGTCGCGACCTCAACGACGACGACGTTGCAGCTGAACGGAATGGAAGGTGCAGACTTTCCAAAGACATTATAGTATTTCCCCTATACAGTCCCTGATGTGTTTGGGTTGAAATGTATCGTTGTACATATTTCCATACAGCGGTAAATATACGAAGGACGGGAAACGGGATGAGGAAAAATCCAACGGACCACGGCTAGGCGAGCTCGAAAGCGAGTCTACACGGGTGTATTTCTCCGTGATGGATGGTGAAAAAAGGGAAGATAAACGATCAAGATCTTAGTCTGTGCGTGCGACGGACGATGAGTCATGCCAAAATGAGAGAATACCATTGTGGATTTCATACGATACTGCGTCCTGTCACGACTATATCTATACGAACGCGAGAGCAAAAGAACTGACCTGCTCGTCTGTAAATGATCAACACTTTCCATCCCTTGTAACGAATAGCGCAATTATCCAAGACCGTGGTAACTGCAGGGTATATCATCAGTTTTAATTACGTACCGACTTTGTCTTGGGGGGAGCGCGTGTAGTCCGTGATCGATGGATCGTAGGTACGTTTTACCGCGGAGGTGTCTGTTTTTTTTTTTTTTTTTTTTTTTTTATTGAAAAGATTTCGGGACTATGACAATTAGATGAGGGGAATTACAGCACCGGGAATAATGAACTGTGATAGGGGCCGAGTCCCGCGACTGCGATATCGGCAAATAAATCACCATCCCCGTCCGTATATTCGGAAGATGTTTGGGCGTCGGCTGTGGTACAATGTGCCGCAACCTCCGAATTTAACCTCATCTCCCGACGGTTAGCTTCGGGCTCGCGACGTCGGCCTCGTGCCTAGGGAGATTCTACCGGTTAGGGTCCAATCGAAGGGAATTAGTGTCCTCAGGTGCGAGCGGTAAACACAAGCCATATGATACTGCAGCACCTACGACGCGACGGCGTGACGTGTGAGCTGGGGTCGGTTCATGCTGGATTATAGGCGATTCCCACCCCTCGCGTGCAAATGAAATAATGATGCAACGCGTAAGTCTAGCTCCGTCGCGGTCGCCTTCTTCCTATACCTGCTATACCTGGTAATTAATTTATGACCGTTGTTGGCGGAAGCGACGGGTAGAACGAGTAACGACGCGGCCTCTTATTGTGCCGAGTATTCTTGAAGAATGATCACTCTGTTTGTTTCAGTTACGGAAAAGGAGATCAGACAGTGGTGAGTTGGAAAGATATCATAGTCTCATTTTTTAACGAGTTCTATCGCAACTGACGTCTCAGACATCTTTCTCCTTTTCAGGCACAAAGGATTCCTCAAGGATTGTCCGAACGGTCTGTTAACAGAGCAGGTGGGTAAAACTCATTACCTGCTAAATAATTCTTTGGTCGGAACTATTCTATCGAACGAGGTCGCGTAGCCTCTGTTATTATAGTGCGAATGATGTGATTTTATAACAATAACGGAGACAAAAGTACAGAAACTGAGCTACAAATAGCTACAGAAAGCAGTCGCTTCATCGGCAGAGATATCGATTCGTCGGATGACACAGATATTTTTGTTCCGTATTGCAGGGTTTCATCAAAATCTACAAACAGTTCTTTCCGCACGGTGACCCGTCCAAATTTGCTTCCCTCGTCTTCAGGGTCTTCGATGAGAACAGCGTGAGTATTAGATTTGCTCCTTCTGTTATACCGTAACCTACGGTAGCGAAGTTTATTTCTTCAGCGCTCCAGGCTAAGTGTATGAAAGAAAATATATATACCTGCCTCCCGTTCACACAGAGTAGAATTCGTGTCACTTAGTTCTGCAAATCGTTGGAAAAAAAGAAAACAACCGCCACTCTGAGTTGGCTGGGATAAAAATGGATCAGAGGTAATTACAGGATCAGTCAAAAGGGGCAGGGCAACCAATTTGACGCGAACGGAGGTAAAAGTTTCAACCGAGGAGGTGGACTGGGAGGATGAGATTAATTCGTCAATGTCAAACCGAAATTGCTGCTGATTCAATAACTTTCGACGAAGGGTCAATTATCGCACTCATCCTGACTTGGTGATTAAAATAGCCATGTTGTGCCCGTTATTGGTTGAATCTAGAATAGAGAAAGATGTCTGGCTGTTTTCCGCGGAACTTACTCGGCCGATATTGGGCGAAACAAAGAAGAAAAATTCCCGCAGCCTAATGTTCAACTTACCTATGCTTCCGTGAAATATGAATCGAAAAACTAATCCTCGCGATTTATGTAGTCGCATCGAAAAAGCCGAATAGTCCCGTGTGCCTGATATGACGCGACGATTTTGACGGTCGGCTCGCTGCGGGACGAGACCCCGTTGCGTTGTGTCGAACTATGTATGTACATACCTAGGTATAAGCTGGTCCGCGCAGTGGTACAGACCTATGCATGGTCGGACGAGCGCGTCTGGCGCTGAACAGCGTTTACCACTGCGACGATTCTCTACTCGCTTCGAATTTCTACCATTTCCGTCATGGCTTCTCTCTTTTGCAGGATGGAACTATCGAGTTTGAGGAGTTCATAAGGGCGCTCTCGGTTACGTCTAGAGGGAATTTGGATGAAAAATTGCACTGTGAGTTCCACCAACTTCCGATGATACAATAAACCAATTGTTATGAATGTATCAGTTTTTACCAGCTTTGTTGGACATGATTACGGTGGATGTGACTTGTAAATCGCGGTATGCCTCTCGACCCGCTACACTCGTTGGCTTTTTCATTTTAGTGAAAGTGGAGTGTATATGGGGCATTCCACGCCATCTCGACCAGTGGTAAACCCCGACCATCTCAAAATCATCCCATGTTTTTTTCTAACATTCTACTCAGTAAAAAATGCGTCCTGAATTTTTTTCAAATTTTTTTTATCAAACCGTAATTTGTTATGAATTTTTGAAGTTGATTGAGAATGCCCCTTCTTAAAAATCTGAAAAAATTCTCAAAAATCCATTGGATGACACAAAACAGCCCCCGTTTAGGAAAACGTGGGCCGAATTTATTTTCTATTTTTTTTTCCACTCAATTCGGAATTTTGTAATTTTTGAAACTGAAATTATCTAACACAGGATCAAATTTCAAGCGTCAAATAAGGTTCAATTTACTCGGAAACGTTCGGTTTCACCATTTATGACCCTTATTTGATGCTTACAATTTGATCCCGTATTAATTTCAGTTTTTGAAATTAAAAAATTCCGAATTAAGTGAATAAAAAAATAGAAAATAAATTCGGCCCACGTTTTCCTAAAGGGGGGCTGTTTTGTGTCATCCACTAGATTTTTGAGAATTTTTTCCGTTTTTTAAAAAGGGCATTCTCATTGAGCTTCAAAAATTTATAACAAATTGACGCTTTGATAAGAAAAATCTGTAAAAAATTTAGGACGCGTTTTTTTTACTGAGTAGAATGTTCGAAAAAAACATGGAATGATTTTGAGATGGTCGGGGTCTAACACTGGTCGAGTTGGCATGGTATGCCGCATATGTATAATAAAGAGAAGACGAAGAAGCGAGGCACGGGCGATCTCGGTTTTGGCATAAGTCTTGGGTGTGTGCAACAAAATGTCTCGAAATGCAACTGAAGAGATCTATTGCTACGCCGCACCCTGCAGGCATTTTTACGAAAGCACGGGGACATAACAGCCTTCCAATCGATCCCACGCGGCTCCGTTGACCCTCTATAGTCTATATCGATACTGTATATTCGCTGATTGTGAGTCGTCTTCTCTCGGTAACAGATTGGGTCAAATTTGCTCGGGCTATTAGCGCTATTAGCGCTCGCGCTAAGATGATAAACGGTCCGAGGGGAAGTTTGCGGTAGCCTTGAGAGCTCTTCAAACCGTCGTTTTATCGTTTGATTATCGTCTTGTGATGAAATAAAGGTCTTCCGCTTACGCCGGGTGAACGAAAGTCCACGTTTTCCAGCCCCGCGAACGATTCTTCTCGATCTCGTAAGGCATACACGTATCGCACCAGGAGATGAATCGCTTGCGGTATATCGCTCGTGCCTTGGTTCAAAATATGGAAATAATATTCACAAACCTTTACTCCACACGTTCACTTGATTCAAGTATGAAATAGAATTATTTTCTTCGCCCCAATTGCCGTACACGAACGTGATTTATTAAATATCCCGACTACTGCATCTTTTACCGCTATCGTGGTTCAAATTTATCATAGTTTTTCTGGTTGTCTCCCATCCATTCGGTTTCTATTGCTTTTTTCAACGTCACCGCGGAATTTCGTTATATATTGCAGTGGGCGGCCACTGCCCAAACGGCAACGAGCTTTGTCACTGTCGCGAATGCTGCACCGACCGTGACGCTCGAGAAACTTGAGAGATACGGATGCCGTACATACACATCTCGCAATTCTTCCCACAGGACAATCCGTCGTCAGGTTATTTATGAGAGACGAATAACATTTCAATATCTCATCGTGTAAAACGAGCTGACGCGTTGATTTTTCTCAAGTACAAAACAATTGAGGTAGAGAAGTTACAGTCTGCACCATAATTGTAGTTCCGCATGCTTTTTTATCAGCGGTTCGTGAAACTAGCTATTTTTCCCACGCAGAGATTTTCCAATAAAAATTGTATTCGCTGAAGAAACGCGAGTTCAAGTTTCCCGCGACATAACGGGAATACGCGCGGCGGTACGGTACATATCCTAAAATTAAATAGGTAATTTCCTTGGTTCGGTCGTCGTATTCGTTCTATCATATCAAATTATTCAATTTCCAGGGGCATTCCGACTCTACGACGTCGACAACGACGGCTTCATAACGCGGGACGAGATGTACAACATCGTCGATGCAATATACCAGATGGTGGTGAGTTGACCGTTACAGAAACGAACCTACTATACAGTTCTACGTAACAATCGAATTCAAGCGCACCGCGCACGAATTCATATTGTTCTGTACGCACATGCATGACAATACATCTGCCTATGCCTTGGGACTCATAAATAAGAGAGAATGTCACACCCAACGGAATGGTAGTATAGTAGAAAACCTAACCCCCCACGATTTCCAATATTACCAAGTGAGTGCCCGTTTACTCGCTAGTAATTGCTCGGCGGAATGGCGCAATGGCGCAATTGCGCCCACAATTGTCGTCACTCAACCTGCAGAACCGTTTCCGAAGTTTCATTGCCGTCCGTGTATTGTGGCGTCCGTAAGCCTGGCTTTATACTGGCTAACTCTTTATCTCTTTTATCGGCGAAATATCGATCATTTATTTTTTTTATTTTATTTATTTCACGGGGTAATAGCCCCTTCTGTATACAAAAGTATAAATTATAGAGAAATTAACAAAACATTGCGATAAAAGTAATAAAAAAGAACGTAAGCAACAGGTAGTAATTATTAATTACTTTACAAATGGTCATCAAGAATATTCCAAAATAATGTGTTTGGCTTTACCAATAAATGTGCCCAGGGGCATGCAAAAAACATCAAGCCATTGACTGTGGGTATTGGCTAGGTGGCTCAGCCTCGGCACAATAGCCCTTTGATCAAAATCACCGGTCAACAGCGGGACCTCGAAAATGGCATTACCGCGTCTGAGAGCAACGTTAGGAACTCAGATGTTAAATAGCCCAACCAAATCGTCACAGTCAATAAGCTCGTTCCATAATTTATGAAGCAGAAACAGATCGTTATACACCCGCATCGACTGCAAGCTACACACCCCGGCTCTTCTAGCAATTAGTTGGTAATCATGATCGATACGAGACATTGGTTCGCCGACTTGAAAGAGAGATATCCGAGGAACCTGTGCTGGACTTTCTCGAGGTTATAAATGTGAGAGCTGGTGCATGGAGCGCATACAGACGATGCATACATCGGTGTCGATCTGACAAGACTATTATAAAGCGTCGTGACCGTCGTTTTAGCAGACAAAGTCTAACGAGGATCTTATTACAAAACCAAGCGATTTCAGAGCTTTCTTGATTACAAAGTCCATGTGCTGGACGAACGTAAGCCTAGTGTCAAACACAACTCCCAAGTCTCTAATAGTGCTAACTCTGGACAGTTTATGATTCGAGATGTTAAAATCAAAGACAACCTCAGCTTTGGATCTTGAAAAAGAGATACACTGGCATTTCTTGAGGTTGAGATTCAGCCCGAGTAGAAATTTGATAGGGCTAGCCTGATGTGCTATCAGGCCCTGATTGAGCTTTGTTCAGGCGGTCCTGAGTAAGACAAACCTGCTGTGGTCCTGAGTAGGGTCCCATCAGGTATCCCTAACAGGGGCACTCCTGATATGGCCCTGGTCAGGATGCTTTCAGGCCACACTTACCAAGGTTTGCCTGCTGGGCCCCTGGTCAGAATGCTATCAGGCAACACTAGCCAAGGTTTGCCTGCTGGGCCCCTGATTAGGATGCTATCAGGCAACACTTGCCAAGGTTTGCCTGTTGGGCCCCTGATCAGGATGCTATCAGGCAACACTTGCCAAGGTTTGCCTGTTGAGCCCCTGATCAGGATGCTATCAGGCAACACTTGCCAAGGTATGCCTGTTGGGCCCCTGATCAGGATGCTATCAGGCAACACTTGCCAAGGTATGCCTGTTGGGCCCCTGGACAGGAGCTGACAGGCATCCCTTCCCGAGGTGTGCCTGATTGGCCCATGATCAGGATGCTATCGGGCAACAATTGCCGAGGTTTGCCTGTAGGGCCCCTGATCAGGATTCTATCAGGCATCCCTTCCCGAAGTGTGCCTGATTGGCCCCTGGTCAGGATGCTATCAGGCAACACTAGCCAAGGTTTGCCTGTTGGGCCACTGATCAGGATGCTATCAGGCATCGCTTACCAAGGTATGCCTGATTGGCCCCTGATCACGATGCTATCGGGCAACACTTGCCAAGGTTTGCCTGTTGGGCCCCTGATCAGGATGCTATCAGGCAACAATTACCGAGGTTTACCTGTTGGACCCTTGGTCAGATTGGCTTCCAGAGTACATGATACTAGAAAGTGCAGCGCGCCTGTTGCGTCCCTGTTCAGGTTGGTATCAAGCATCCCCTACTGAGGAAAGCCTGTATGGCCGCCAGCAAGGTTGGCGCCAGGCATCCCTTACTCAGGCATGCCTGCCACGCCCCGGATCAGGTCTTCATCAGGCTGTCTTTATTACGGGTTTCATGCCACAGTGTGAAATGTGTGATTCATTAAGAATCAACCATTATTTGGTACACTTTTAACCTGCCGGAAGCACGCAGGATAATCATTTAGATAAATATATTCGAAGCTCTTATTATTAGTAGATCAAAGTTTTCACAATATCTAATAAGTAGTTTGGCGTAGTAGGTAGGGCGTGCGATTAGTAATGCGAGCGAGCGATAGGTCCAGGATCGAAACCCGGTTAGGTCGAAACAATGCGAAGTTTTTCTGAAGTGAAATTGCGTTCTAGCGTTGGTATGCGGCCGAGTATGAGTGGTTCAGCTTACTCAACCCATAAAATTTTTATTTAATCTTTATTTTTGTAGCATCGGATGATACAAACACAAATCCACAAATATGATCAGGGCTTGATCAGGGATTGATCAGGAAGCTTGATCAGGAAGCTTGATCGGGGCCTGATCAACAAACCTAATCAGGGCCTGGCTGTAAAATACTGATCAGAGCCTGGCTATAGAACCTGATCAGGGCCTGGCCATAATCCTAGAATTTTGCGTTACATTACTGATCAGGGCCTGACCAGGCAGCCTAATAAGCACCTGATCAGGTGGTAAGGTTTGCTTGATCATGCCCTGATTGTGGCCTGACCGAAATTTCTACTCGGGAGGCCGTTTATAGAGCAGCACCGCTCGCTTACCCTGTCAAGGTCCTCCTGAAGTAAAGCACTATCTGCAAGGGAACTAGTATTTGAAAAGTTTGAGGTCATCCGCATAGAGAAGATCGAAATTTAGAATTGTGTATGACAGTCGACAAATCATTCATAAAGATGTTCAATAATAGAGGCCCTAGATGCGAGCCTTGCGGGACACCGGCGGTAGCTGGAATTGAGTCGGATACGAAACCCTTGATTCTTACAAACTGAGTTCGATCCGCCAAGTAGGATTCAAACCAGTTTAGTAGTTTGCCAAAAACACCATAATCAGAAAGCTTATCAACGAGCAGCGCGTGGTCAACGGAATCAAAGGCCTTGGAAAAATCGGTATACACCGCGTCTACCTGGCATTTCCTCTCAAGGTTGGAGGCAACGAACTGCTCGTAAAGTGCAAGATTGGTGACTGTTGATCTTTTGGGCATGAACCCGTGCTGCTCGTTGACAACCAACTTCATGAGCAGCGGGGACACTCTACGGAACATAATCTTGATCATCGTTGCAAGTGCATATAATTACGGCTCAAAACTATAAACGTTGAATAGTTGAGGCAGGTTCTGTTTGCGTGGAGCGGGCGTCTCCCAGACAGCGCGTCGGTAATGGATCGTCGACCCCTCTGCATCGACGACGACGGTGCGACCGCACCAGGTGGTCAGGGTGTGGACTCGAATCGAAGAATATTATAGGTACCTACGCTGCGGGCTACGTCGTGGCGTAGATGAGAGTCGTACTCGTTGCGAAGTTGCGGCGGTACTTGCCACGTGTCGTGTTCAAGTACACCGCATTCGCCTACGTGACTCGCTTGCACGTTGGGTATGAGGTCGTGGAATATTTAATGAGCCCAAGTTTCGCAGACTATTCAGGACAGCATGTACTACTCGGAAGTGGGAAGTATGAGCCGTTGGAGCTTCGCGAGTGCGTTGTTCCCACGCGTGATGTACTCGACGCCTGGCTAAAATGGCAGGTGGCAATGTAGGTGCAGGGCATAGCGGATGAGAGCTTCGCAAAGTGGCCAAGCCGTTTCGGCACGAGCGTGGAGTCTCACGGGGGTGTGGCTGGTATCGCGAAGGAACCAAAGGCGAAGCATGCCGTAAGAAATTGCCACTTACACTTACATATATCGTATCTGGGTGGTGGGAGCGACCCGATGATGAGTGAGCGAAACTCGATCCACGGGTATAAAACCTAGAAGGTCATGGATCACAATCGTGTTTATGTAATTTTTTATAACACGTGCATGAAAATTGGGGTATTGCATGGCAGTTTAGCGGGAAGAAAGTGGCCGATTGCATGCCGGGACTCTAGGGTGCGGTCTGCGCATGTGCAGTCCACCATCTTGTTCATTTTCGTCCCTTCGGAGTATTCAATTCATTTTCATCCCTGTTCCATGGGACGAAACCACTGACAGCGTCTAACGCGAAGTTTGAGGATAGGTCGTAAGTTCTGTCCCGCTACTGTCCCGCTACTGTCATGCAACCCCATATTTTCATGCACTCATTATAAAAACTATCGTGTGTGACAAGGGACGAAAGTTGGCGGTTTGCAACTCTTGTGATTGCTGCCCCCGCTTCGCTCGGGCGGCAAACTTCACACTCGTTGCAATCGCCAACTTTCGTCCCTTGTCACACAATATACTATTGTATATGTCGGAGCGTGACCGGCAGGTACGTTCCCCAGACCCTCCAGTGAGGGTCCCGACATGTCAGACCCAGTTTATTCCCAGTTCAGACGGCACCGGAGACCACGACCGTCCGACACGACGACGGGCTCACTTCTGATCTGCTGAGGCTCATATGTTTACTTTTATATTACGTGATACTGTCACGCCATCTGACAGATCATCACCTCCCCTCTGCTCTATGACAGTGCTTCAATCATCCTACAACAGTATCACGCCGACATATATGGACTATGGATCGGCATTCAATTTTCCTGCAGGCCATTTCCAGCCCGGAATTACTCAAGATTTTAGACGGCAGGTTTAAAAAGGGGATTAAAATGCAAAACTTTTCCAATTCCTTTTTACCTCCCTAACACCGCTATCTAGTCGCGTCTATCTACAGCGTCCCCGGCTCCTCCCTTTACTCGTCCCCGAGGAAACACTTTCATGATCAAGATGCGTACGTATAGCTCGCAGTATTTTCTTTTCTACATACGGGGTAGAAAGCTTGAAAAAAAAATTACGCAATTGTAAGACAAGTTATATGCGTATACAGACCGCATACATTCACTACGTATTTGTTGTTTCATTTACGTATTCACAAATTTTATTGCCAAAGACTGTTACCGGATCAAATACTATCGAAAGTTCTTTGATCGCGAATGCGATAACTTGTTGTTACATGTACTTCGACGTACCTTCGTGCGCATGCAGATAACTTGATGAAAGAATATTTGCATTTGAAAAAGTCGGATTACGCGATTTTCTGAATGTATGGATTCGGTTTGTTTCAGGGACAGCAGCCTCAGGCCGAGGACGAGAACACACCGCAGAAAAGAGTGGACAAAATTTTTGACCAGATGGATAAAAACCATGACGACAAGCTAACGCTCGAAGAATTCAGAGAAGGAAGCAAAGCGGATCCGAGGATCGTGCAGGCGTTGTCCTTGGGGGGAGAGCTGGGTTCCTAGATCCGAGTGTTCGAGATTAGAAAAACCTGCCGAATCTTCCGAACCTGGTCTCTGAATCTTCTCAGGCATTTCCAACCTGTGTCCACGGTCTAATGAAATGATCGAACCAGATTGGACACGGATTTCTCGAAGCTCCTCATCATCATCCCTCCAAGGTCGCCTGCGCCTGGCTAACGATATAAAGGGCGTCAGAGATGCGTCTGAATGAATAGCGGAACACAAGGTTGCCTGGATCAAAAAATCGCTACAGCTCGATAAAAATAAACTCCTTCGATTCCCGGTGCCGAGTGCGCAAATGCGCAATTACCTAACCTATCGGGACCGCATCGTTCGACTCAACGATCACCGATCGGCCTTTGTTGAACCAAATCGATGGCCAATCGAAGGTCGCTCACCTGCGACATGAGCGATTAGGCCTGATAAAACATGGGCCGCTCATGTCGCTGAAGATATCGACATGCCTTCGGGAGAGGGTTAAGGATCAATGAGGATGAACCGAGGAGTTTTTACCTCGGGTTATGGGCGGCTGGTCGAGGGATAGTTTGATACTTTCTTCCGGTGATCAAAAGCCAGATGGGAGGTGGAACAAAACCGTGGAAGGGGAAGATGTTCGAGGATGAGGGCGAGGGCGAGAGTGGCGGCAAAAAACCGAGTGAACGTAGCGTTTGAGAGGCTTCGCCGCGGTTCGAACCGTGGGGATCGATGCCTCGCCATCTCGGTTACGGACGGAGACAATTTACGCACCGCGTCAAATGGAAAGTGAGTCATCTCCTTCCGACCCTCGAGCCCTCCGTCCGATATTCTCACCTCCCCGCGGGGGACGCGTGTGGGAGAAGAATCGCTGCGCATTGCGGAGAGTGTTCGGTGCGGGAAGATTTGACAAATCTCGGAGATATAGGACAAAATTCAGGCACAACTTTTCGCGTTTTACGAGGCTATGGCAATCCTTTTTCTACATTTTTAACACCACCGGTGCGTACTTTAGATAATGTGAAACTTAGTGCTTTAAGTGTTATGAGAAGGTTTTGCGGGAAGTAGATATACATATATACCTATACGTATATTTGTTGGGGACGAGGCATCTCAAGGAGCGTACAAGTGTACAGCTACGTGATTCCATCGCAGCGATTGAAAGCAAACGTCGTCGGAAGGTTAAAAAAACAAGTTACTCGATTTTAGCCTCGGGTTTCATTTTCAATATTATATTCTCTTCTTTCCCTTCTTTCCCTTCTTTATTCACTATATCGAGATTCACTTTCGAGGGACTCATTCCGGCGGAGGGTCGCCGCGTCCCAGAGCCCCTGGATCCAAGGTAATCTGGCGAACGTAAATTTCTAGAGGACACCCCTCACGTCTTCGAGCCGAGACGTGAGCGCGCCCGCGCCCGCGCCCGACTGTGCGCTGCTGAAGGACCGGGCGTCTTTTTCCCCAACTACGCGTGCGTATGGATCTGATATACATGGAATCAATTATTGGCCGATGATAGATCGAATGGGAAATTCTCGGGCAGCGAATTCTACAGAAAAAATATATGTATCGCGCCACCCCTGCCGCGAACAATAAACCTTTTCGTATCATAAAAATCCTACAACGATGAGGTGGATATATTTTTCAAATAAAAGTTAGAGATATAATTTGGATATGATCTTGCCTGCGAGGTTCGGGCAGATAGATTTCGAACAACATTCGGAAATTTTGTTGCCGGCTACGCATTGAGAGCTCGCTTCATCGCCGAGCTTGAGGAGCTTGATCCATCTTTGAGCGGTCCTTACTTTCTGCATTGTCGGGAAACACAGAAAACAGCCGGGTAGATACAGATGGAGCAACAATGAAAAAACAGTACCGGGATTCAAGGAGAGGTCAACGTAAGGATGAGGAGGGACAATCGCTCGCTCCGCGTCGTGTTCAAGAGGCACTTGAAAAAACTTTTCTTTTCTTTCAAGTGAATAATTTCTTCCGTAATCGCGTCCCACGTAGCTCATAGTATTATATGCCGAGTATATGCATACAGTTGTCAGCCCGACACTCAATGATCCTACCATTCGCAGTCGCACTATTGTACCACAATATTGAATCGCTCGAGGCTGTTTTAATTCTTTTCTACTCTGCCGATTTTCCGAAACTAACTATAAACCGATTGACCAAGTGACCGAGTCCTTCACCGCGGGCTGTGGCGCCTCAGATACTGCGGTATAACTCGATTCAATTCAACGCACGCGGCCTTGGCCAGGCGCGGCTGGGGAGGCGAGCTTCCTGGTCTTGTCACAAAGCAAACGTGTTCCCGGTCCGCCGACGACGCGGAAGTGACTCCCACAGGGACATCGCGTCGGTAACGTGCCGCGTTCTCTCGAGTCTTGATTGGGCATATACGTATATAGGTAGGGGAGAGGCGGGCAAAATGGGCCCCCCTAAAAATGTTTTGTATTTTTGCAAAATTGAAAATTTTCCGGATTTCATTATTTTCTTGCTCTAGCGAACTCCGAACACCAAATTGACTATAGGTATATCTTGAAAAAATAGGCAGTGGCAGGCAAAATGGGCCGCCTAATGACTGACACCTCAAGTAAAGGTTTGAGTGGATGGATCTTATAATTTTGATCAAAAAACAATAACCCGACCGATGCCGAGTGTTGAACGCTCTTATCTGAAAAGGCCGAAAAGATGCCGAGTGTTGAACGCTCTTATCTGAAAAGGCCGAAAATTGCGGGCAAGATGGGCACCCGAAAAATATTCGTTTATACTTTCTCAAAATTGAAGAACGTTCTAAATAACATGATCCACTCTCTCCAGCACATACCTAATCTCGAGTTCGAAGTATTTTGACGTGAATACGGAATAAATTTAGAATATGCTAATCTTGAATTCAAAGTATTTTGATGTGAATACGAAGTAAATGTACAAAATTTTGCAATTTTGAGAAATTTCAAAATTTTTTTTTGGGTGCTCATTTTGCCCGGCAGGATTCAATTTTGCTCGCCTTTTGTCTACAAGCCTCTTATACGTAGCTAGTCTCACGTTCAAAGTAGGTATTCTCACGTACATACGAAAATGAATTGGAAACATTTTTCGATTTTGTAAAATTTCGAAAAATTTTTAGGATGCCCATTTTGCCCGCAATATTATCGAACTTTTCAGATAAGGGCGTTCAACACTCGGCATCGGTCAGGTTATCGTTTTTTGATAAAAATTAGGAGATCCATTGATTCAAACCGCTATTTGAAGCCTTATTTTCTTAGGGTGCCCATTTTGCCCGGCTCTCCCCTATATAGGTAGAACCTCTGCGTTGCGTTGCGTCGCGTTGTGACCCGTGACCCGTGACCCGTGACACGGGCTAGTAGCCACGTTACACCCCCAAGTTCCCTCGGGACTTGGGAGTTGGTCGAGTTTCCACTGTTACTCAAATTATCCGTATTAGCCAACTTTGCGGGGGCGTTGTTCAACTTCAACGCCGAGGAAGACTTATCCGGTCGGTCGACCCCATCCGGTATCCGGTTCACCACCGATAACAACTGCCAGCTGGGACTCTAATTCTCAATTAACTGCAATTATGAACGCTTCGCGTGGAATTTCGCCTCTCCGGCCCGTCGATGCGGTTAGTCGGTTGCCATCGGACCACCCATCATCGACGTTCGACCTCCTTCGCCAATCCATGCAGGTATATCCGAAGGCCCTCAACATTCAGAACGCTTACCTTGTTATGGTTGTATACACATTCCATAAATATAACACATACATGCCTACCCGCGACGGTGAATTTCGTTTTATGCCTCATCGCGTCGATAAGATCGTGCAATTCCGCCAGTGTCTCGCCGTCAACTGGTACAAAATTCGTGTGGACGGTTTGTCCTGGCGTTTTTCTCTTCTTCTCGGGTACCATTTTCTTTTTTCATACTCCGAGTACTCGTCGCGCTGCACGCTCCGCTGTTATCGTGCTCAGACATGATCGAGAGAAGCTCGAAGAGCAGCGACATTACATCACAAGGGTATACGAAGTTATGTCATTGATCAGCGGACGCCGGATGACAGGCGATCCCTCGATTCTATCTGCGCGTTGAAATAAATGAAAAATTATCGACCCATTGTCCAATTATTTCAGCACTAATTGTAAGTCGTTGCCCGTGACTAACGATAGACGTACTCCGTTACAAAGTTACTGCAGCATAGAGCTGAGAGCATTCCGTGTTCCATGCTGTGTGTTTTAAAGTTTCCAAAGAATCCAAATTAAGCGAAGTAACGCAAAGGGGAAGAGATGGAAAGACGGAAAGTGAGAAATGGCGAGACGTGGCGGAACGGGGGTGGGGCGTAACTATTTGAACTGCGAGTAATTATTTATTCACTCGAGTCGGTAAGATGTTTTTCTGTCCGTGTTCAGTTCAGTTCAGTTCAGCTGTAACAGGTGTACCTGTGTGGATAGGTATACCGTAAATTGCCTATCAATTTCGGTAAAATCCAAGGAATATTCCGACGACTGGATTTTTGTCCGAACAATATTGTATAGAGGCGAACAATATTGTATAGAGGCTACACCATCGCCATTGTAGCTGTTTGAACACCTTTCTGAGGCCTTCAGACAGCTATGCCGAAACGCTCCATTTCAAATTCTCGCTTGCCTCGTAAATTTGATATATTCAGGGGTCTCATTATAGGCATATATTACCTTGACCGCTGGCAGGAATAATAACTTAACGATAGTAATATAATATCGGGTAGCAATAATGAATTAAAGTTGTTGATAAAAAGGAAAGGAATATGGAATGCCAAATCCACATAAAATGAAGGAGTTGAAGAGAAATAATTTTGGAGAAAGAAAACTGTTATCGATTAACAATTGTTGAATTGTTGAATAGTTATACGTTCGGCCCTATGACATTATGTAATCCCGTAGAATTAAGCGTAGCAATAAGAGTAAAATTGTTGAAGAATATGAAATGAAATGAATTTGTGATCAACTTTACCTTCAACTTTCAAGCTTCGCGTTATCATGAGATGATCAGATATATTTCCGGGTATAGTTCTGATGTTTCAGTGACCATACGAGACGAAATCTTTGTCCGTGACCTGTGGCTCGTGGTGATTCAGCCAAGGGAGTTGGGGTCGAAATTTGTCTCTCATCGAACGCTGCGAATAAAATAACACAAATAACCTATCGCAAATACGTTGGATAATGTTTTCGGTTTGGTACGAAGTAGATATAGATCATGTTTGCGGCTCAATGTTTATGAATACGTCGCGTAGCCGGAAGAAACTGATTGTGAGAAAAGAAACTGGAGGGTTACCGAAGCACTTGGGTTAAAAGTGTCAATGCTGAAGTCGGTCAAGCAGTGATATACTTGCGGGTACTTGGACTTTACGATGGCTGTGCTTTGGTCACGGTTGGAAATTCAGAAGCAGTGTTTACCCTGGTGTGTCATGAAACCGTAAGAAGGATGAAATTTCAAAATTAAACACCAGAAACGCGATTGGCGAGCCAGTTCAATTTTTACCGGATCAACTTTCAACACATGATTGATTGGATTCGATGTTAAGTGGAGTTATCGTTTATTCAATCGTTATTACCGACTCGTTGCCATCAGGGTAACAATACAGGAAACCAAACGAGAACCCAAAACTATATCTATGGTATGAATAGATTGAGGTAGAAGCACCGTTTTGGGCCACCCCATCACTTCTGGCCTGCAGTTCTTAATAGTTGCGATTACCAACTTTTGGTTTTTATAATTCATCAAGCTATTTGATTACTAACATAAATATGACTAATTGGAGAAAATCTTGGATTCAGTTTCTCAATGTCTCAATACTTTATTGGTTGCAAATCAATTTAGTTTTGTACCGTTTGTGACCATCGCTTTTTTTACACGCAACGGTACTACGGTGGCCAAAAACGGTATGACGCTCCTGTCGTAATATTCACAACAATTATACCTATAGTATACCTACTTCTTAGGACGTTCATTAAAATGAATGAAGAACCTCGCGTAGTCAAATATCTAGCTGCTTTCTATGGTGTCGTAAGGCCTGTTTGTCTCTTCGTGGCCGCGAAGAAACAGTGTTTTGAATAATTACAAGATAACCCGTTGTACTAATGATAATGTATAATCTTAACAACAACTTTTACATAGCAATAAATTGAATTCAATAATGAGCTTTCATCAATTAGTATAGTGTACGTATAGGTAACATTATATTACGTCACGTGATCGTGATGTCACATTCAAATAACTCCGATGTGTTGTGTAAAATTTTCGCTTCAAATTTCAAACAATCACCGCGCACGCAGCGCTGCTGTTTTCAATTTATGCCACTCAGGTTATTCGTTTTTCATTATAGATACTCGCAACTTTTTTCCGCACCGCGGCCTTCAAATCCATCAGGCGTGTCGACCGGGGCGATCATATTAAAATTCTATGCCAGGCAGCGGGTAGGTACAACGTCGCCTCAAACTCCGACCCTCGGGCCTGAAACAATAAGCTCCGAAAGAAACCCCGCGGAGAACTTCCTTCTCTTCCATAGCTGCTGCGGTTCACCGACTCGATCCGTAATCCTTCAAACCTGACATTTCAAAGCCGGATTAGGTGAAAAGTAAAATCGAATTCCGATCGCTATCATCTAATAGGTGCGATGATTGACACACGCAGAAAACAGTATGGTAATGATAACCGCGTCAAGAGTAAACGGAACCAAACAAGCGTAGCAGCCGAGTAACGGGTTCGCCATTTTGGTGGTCCTGACAATTAGGGAAGACGGCGATTGTTAGTATGCGACTTGAAAAGAGCCGATTGTCAATTTAGCCTTTTTGAAAATGTCTATGCGATAACATCGTGAAATCCTTAGCTTCATTCTCATGAATTGACCAGTCACGGCCGTTAGAGTGTTTTGGTATGAGTACGAATATTATACTATTATAGGAAATGGGTTATTGACGAGTTCTTCTACTGGGAATAACGGCTCGTGGTCCTCCGAAAACACTTGGTCTCTCGATGTGTGCGTACATCCGTGTACAGAACCTTAAACTTTGTTCGGTCTGATTCGGTGATCTGCACCTCCCTCCGCTGCTCCGTTTCCACCCCAGTTCCACCCGCGCCGCCGTCTTCGGCGCCTAGCTTCTCGAGTCATTGTGTCCTTCGAACGATTCTGCGAAGCACGTCGATAAACTAAAACTCGTGCAGACATTCCCCCAATCTGTTTTTTTTTTTTTTTTCCCAACCTCCATTCCGTTCCTCTACACGCCCCGGCTGCTCTCTTCTTTATTTTTTTTCTCGTTTTTATCCCCGCTCCCGAGTTCTAACGATAGACGTGCGAACGCGACAGACGCTGTGTCCCAATGAATCTGAAACGGTGGATCAAGCATTCGGAATATGAGAGGAAATTTCGGGAGATGACGGCGTGACAGCTTCGGGCTCTTTCAAATGCAAATAAAATGTTTGGTAGTGGCGATCTAGAATATCGCGATCACATTTTTCCCCCTCTTCTTTACGGTTTTCCAACGCTAATCGCTATTGTGTTTATTCCGATTTTATCCCCAACCCGTTACAAAAAAAATAAAATAAAAAAAAAAAACATTCGTGATTATCCACAGCCTTCGTCGCGAGGCGACGCCCTCCGAGCAGAAGCTGAAAGCTCCCGACCGACGTAACGCTACTTCGCTCTAGGGGCACGGTTTTCTCTCCCCAGCTACTGCAGAGGTATATTATCCGTTCTCTGGATCTGGGAAATTATAAAACTGTACGAGATTGTATTCACCCCGTGGGGAGTGGTTACAGAGTTACGGATTCGCATTTTCTTCTCGCTCTCTTTCTATCTACCCGACAGTTTCCATCGAGTCGTTCCTTTTTTCTGATTATTAGTATTGATGTTATTATTTAACTCTAATAGTCGGTATTATTTTTTCATTCATACCCTTTTTAGTAATTTAGACAAGTGCGTCGTTGCGTCGCCGAAAAATCAATCGCGTGAGTTCTAAATCCTGAAAGCGATATGAAGGAAAGTTCGCGTCCGATAAATTGTCTGAAAATAAAATCACCCGCAGCATAGCTGATAGAAATCGATTTCCATTTTTCCAATACTTAATATTTATGGGTTCAAGGTCTGCCAAATTTTACCTCCCTATTAAACCATCCCTTTATTAAATCGAGGACATAAAAATATCCCACAATCGTCTCCGAGGCCTCAACGCGATTCACCCACCTCACCAGCTACTCTGGCTCTATAGACTTGGCTGTATGTACCTCGCGTCCCCGTGTGCCCCACCCCTCATCCTTCCACGGCTGTGCATCCAACGTCCAACGATTTGCCCCCCCGCCACTACAGAGTTAGATTGTCTTCGTACTTGGCGAGCGTCGACGCGCCGTCAATTTGGAGGCTGCGGTTAGAAATATGTAAGCAGCTCGGAGAAAAGCAATCATTGATCAATTATCATTGTCTGTCACCGTGAGTCGACCCAACGCACACACAGGTCACTGCAGACATAATGATAATAATTTTAGTTATAATATTAATAATAATAATAATAGTAGTAGTCATGATAATGGTATTGTATATTTAACAATAATAATATTAATATTAATAATAATAACAACAATAGCAAGTGTGTGCGAGCAGGGTGCAATAATAATACCTGACTATGAAATACGCGTAGACACGTAGGTACATTTGACTGTTGGAGAAAATTGACTAGGGAATACCTACCTTGTACGTACAATAGCGACGGTCAATGAATTAAACACGTTGATGAAAGATTTCCAATTATCATGTATTCTAATGAAAAAGAACCGTTATCATAATTGTTTTTACAAACTTTCTGTGATAATTATTAACAATCATAAATACAAAAGGCTAAATTAATGAAAAACGCAATAATAAGAAACAAGTAAAGTAATAATTCTTAAAGAGAAAATGAAATGAAGGAAATTGAATAAGAATACTTGCCGTGTCTTGATAGAATTAATAACAATTATTATAGTTTATTGGATTATTGAATATTACTCCGTTGAATGTTACACGCCTTATGATATACCTATGTTGACGTTTGTCCGTTTGTCATATAATTAATCAATCAATTAATTACTTGTATAATTAAGAGTATCGGAGCTGTTATTGTAACGCAACCACGCCATATTGTTATTTTGTATGATCTTTCATCTGTTTTTGTAAACGATATCGATATAATAGCTAATGCATACAACTGAACGTTAATTAAAAGAACGAATAACTTTCTCAATCCCGTGTACCGTCATCTCCCTTCCCGCAAACATTGTACGCGTATCCGTGATATGTACCTTCATTCATCAATCATTCAGGTCTACCGATCGCTGTGGTGTAACACAATCGTCACCGTAAATACTGAAATCGCACCTGATACTGACACACCGGAATTCACATCATCGAGATAATGGGTGAAGGAAAAAAAAGCACGATCGCGGCCGCGATATTAATAAGGCCATTCTGACGATTGCGTTCAATCCAAACCCTCGTTACGATTACTGATCATTACTGTTGATACGGCTTACACTTTCCACCGTTGGTAGTTAAGTTCCCGCTCGCTCCGGCACCTGCGGTCATGCGTCGCAACTGCATTTGATACATACTTTCGGAACGCTCGCAGTCCCGTTCGATGCTGCTGATACGGGCACGACCCTTAGCAGCCGCTATGCACGAGGCGTCGACGTGGGATCCGTGTTCTGCCACGAAACGAGCCTGAAATTCGACAAGGCACATTATTTATTTAATGATATATATGTATTTAGAAAAAGAGGAATTGCCACTATCATATGCCGACGAAGACGAGCGAAACTTTTCGAAATGCTCGGCACAGTGAAATATCAAAGCCCGAAACAAGCCCGAAACAAGCCCTATACCATTGCCCCAAGCATCAATTGCACAGAAAATCCAATACATTTCGATCATTGAGTCAGGGATGAAGATTAATTATCAGCAGAGCCCGCGAAGTGCCATTTCTATAAAGAATAAAGATGACATTCACGCCAAGACTGTTGGTGTATTTTATGCAACTGCAACTCAATTAAACAACTGTTTAATTGAGTTCTCGACTCTGGTAATTCACACATATTCTGTATTATGTGTGGTTTAAGCGCGTACCTTTTCAGCTGCCATCTGCGCGACGCGTAATTCATGGATCTCTGTTGCGCGTTGTCTATCCTCGACAAGAGCTCGAATACGCAGTCTCGTTTCTTGAATTGCCATCTCGGCTATCTTCACTCTCAACTCTTTCTCCTCCATCTGTGGGAGAGCAATAATGCCAAGAATCGTGCCAATCACAATATATGTGTTGGGACTGTTAAAACTTAATTAACAGTGGCTCTGCGGGTTTTCTCACCTCTAACGTTTGTAGTTTCAATTGATGATCCGATTCCGACTTTACAGACTGTAGTTTTGCTTGCACGAGGTAATTTATCGTTTTCATCAGCCCGTCATCCTCCGGATCATCTAGTTCAGAAACAGGGTGAATCAACTGTACAGTTCGAGAACGATAAATTCACACATATATTTGTCAAGTATTATGAATATGAATGTTTGAAAAATTGACTTCAATTGGAATTACCGTTCGGTATTTTGGGCGCGGTCGCGGTCGCCGTCGCCGCGTTCGGGTCCGTTCCCGACGTTTCCGGTCCCACTTCTCTTTCCACTTTTATTTCTCGTCGAGCCTGATCCTCGTCATCGGCTGATGTCATGAAAGACTCTCGCCTTACTCTCAAGATTCCCGCAGCTCGACTTCCGGCACCGATACACTCGTCCACTTCCATCCCTCGCTCGCTGTCGCTACTTGCCCCGTCATTTCCTTTGCCCCTATCGGTAAAACTCAGCGTCGAAACGGGTGGTTCCATTTTCCGCGAAATTCCTACGTTCCGACCGCCTTCCAGTCGACCAACGTCCCGCAGAAGCCTCAGATAAAGTTCGAAACACGATAAGTCCTGCAGCGAGGAATCCTCTCTACGATTCATCATGAACCTCGTCAGATCTACTCCTCGGTCCTCGTCGAACCCCTTGACGCAATCTTCTTCGAAATTACAGTAATCTCCAAACTTGTTGAAGACTTGCGTCATCTCTCTGATACCGTTGAGAATTTCGGTACGTTTGAAACTCTCGCCAGCGATTGAAAGATTTTCGAGTACTCCAATGAACTCTGGATCATCGACCATGTTTCCCTTCCCTGCACCGATACACTTGACGAATCGACGATTCTCTCGCGATGTTGCCTTGGAATTTGCCAAAGGATTCGGATCACCTTCGCTGGTCCGAGCCTTCGTCGTCGCATTCCGTCCGTCCGTCATAGATATCGACACCGATGTATCCATTGGGTCGGAGTTCTTCGAAAGCCAAGCCGAACCCCCGGGCTTTTCTTCAACCACTCCACCCACATTTCGAATACCACCCGATCGATACTCCTGGCTTGACGTAACCTCTGTTTGGCCTTCGGTTGATTTTGGGACTAGGCACCCTCTAGAATTCTCGAATTCAGACATTTTCCGCGCCGACCGGTCACTAATGCCACCTAAAAGCTTTCCCGATCGCGAATCATCCATTGGGCCACCGGTGAGGTCGTCGCACGAGCCAGAATTTCCAACGTCTGGCGATAATTCGTTCATCGGATTCCTCTCCGCGAAAGCTCGATCGTCAAGTTTTGCACTTGCGTAAATCTGTTCCAACTTTGGGCGAATTTTCTCGGTGATAATGTCCGGCTTCCAGAAAACGGTCCTGCCCTTCGATGGAACTTCTGGACATATTACCGAGACCATCACGCTGCTACCGGGTACGTCTGTTGTGGAAACGACCACGTTGCTTTTCGAAATTTTACCGTTACCCCCAACCTTGCACCGTGTGTTCAATTTTTCTGATTTCGGCCTCGAGTCACTCACCAATGAAGCTGCAACAAAGTGTGAGCAACAGCAATTGATTTATTGAATTGATAGCAAAAGGAACTCTTTTCATAGGTATTGGTAGAAAAAGTGAACTCACCCTCGGCAACCGATTTAGAGGAGCCTTCAGGTGGAGTGGTACAAGTCTTCGACGTCGATGAAGAACCTTCTGTGAACTGTCGGGCGCGTTTTCTGAGGCTAGGAGTCGGGGTAGGGGACGATTCCGGCGACGTGTGTGACCTTTTCCGCGGGGCTGCGCTTACGGCAAAATCGTACTGCGCCCACTCTTCAGGTTCAACTTTGGCCAACATTCTAACCATGTGCTTCGTCATTGGACTCAAGGGCTTACGAACTTCCTGCGATTGAATAAAACTGATGTAGGTATACAATAATCAACAGCATGGATAAACGGTAGTTGTTTGTGCTATCCAATTTTACGTACAATTAATTATCGCCGATAAATTAGGCCTGGATATTTTTCACTGTGAAAAAGTCTCTCACGTACCTTGTGAATAGTCTTTGTACGCTTGCTATGGTATTTGTAATTCTGCCAATATTTCTTTAGTTGAGCCGAAGTGCGACCCGAATGACCATTCTCGTTGAACTTGTTCTCAATTATTTCCCAAATTTCTTTACGGCTGCTAATCGATATGTTCTTGTCGTCGAGCAGAGGGCCGTACTCCGTCATGATGGCCAAGAGTCGCGTACGCTCGTCTTTGGTGAATTGATTTCGTAATCTCTTCTTGTCATTTTCCATCGCGGTTGACGGTGGCATTATCGGACCTGTCTGCGATGATTTATGAAAATCGGGAAAATTCATTACGATACTTCAAACAGATCTCATTCCTGTGATCCAAGATGAGGGGCTGTGCGAGAAACAGTCTGACCCCTCTTTATCGCGCGTCGAGCCTATTAGTCAAACCAGCTGCTGCAAGGACTGGACGTATATCGAATTCAAAATACTCGATCGGGACTTTCGCTGCCACAGTACCTAAGATCAGGGCTTTGAAACAAGTAAAACGCGAGCCATTGTTCCTACGCGTGTCTTCGATTCTGAATCAAGAAGAAAACTGACACAGACTTGGTCCCGGACAATGTATGCGTATTTGTATATGTATATGTATAGAGGCACACGAACGCAGTTTACACGACTAACAATAAATCGAATCCACCGTTGGTACTCTATTTTACTTTGAATTATTTTGAGCAACTAAAGGTAAGTAGGTTTTCGGTGGTAGAAAAAAAAAAAAAAACAATGATTCTAGAAAAAAAAAAGTTTTAAATCAAACAGTTTCCAATAATTCAGGTGACCGGTAATATTGTTGAGGTTCGCAGCTGGTTTGACCGTCTCGGAAAAAGTGAAGTTGAAAAAAATAGTTGTTTATATCCTCATTCGTCTTTTTCTCGTGGTTATGACGACTATAATACGAAGAGCGATGTCATCATAAACATATTACGTATAGTATCGACTACCGACTACGGCGACTACCGAGCCACACTAATCATATGGGATCGATGTCGATGTAACATTTAGCCAACGAAATTGTTTCCCGTCATAAAGCGAGTACATACAATGTAACGCCAGCCGAGCTAGGAGCAGGCCCTTTTATGCCGAGCCACGCGGATCATGCCCGTCGTTACGTTAATTATTCTCTGACGAAATAATGTTCTGTTCTTTTTCGTTTGCTTCTCCCCACGCGTAATGTACTAACTAATGATAATTCAGGTCCGAAGCTGTATAATTATATTTCACGTTATAAAACCAGCTGCGGCAACCGAGATCACCTGCAATTGGAGTATAATGTTCCGTAGAAAGCTTTGCGTCGGAATTACCTACACAAGCGTATCGAGTGCAGGGATCACTCAACACCACAAAAATTCGATTGAAGAACATGCTTCACCCACCCAAGCCCCACCCGAACAGACCCCATGACTGAGTGAAAAAGAGTCGTTCAACAAAGCATCCAATCTTTATCGGTAAATCTGACACCAAGGTAATATAGTATTTGCAAATATTACACACCACTGATCGTGAGAATACATCGGCGAATACCCCATCGACTCCATCGGCCACGTCTCGCGGAAAAAAACAAATTCACTCGAAAGTTGCCTAAAAATATCGATATCGATCATTCCGCGAGGCTGAAAAGATTTGTTCTACACTCACTTGGTGACGAAACGACGAGCTCTCGTGTCAAGGCTATTCGAGTCCTAGTCGCTCGAAGTGGTCCGATGCGACGCGATGAATAAATGATCCCTTTCAATAAGATATGAACTGTTGGAGCAGCTCCGGGTTTAGCACCAAACTAATGCGCTATAAAAATAAATAGATGACTGACTGGGACGACAGATGATAAACAAGAGTGAAAGAAATGAAGATCTGGTGGCGGGCAAGGCCACTGTTCTTCGCAGACAGACAGTTGACAATCTGTACGTAACTTTGCGCCACAAACTGCAAACAAAGTAACAATTGCCGGTGGGGCGTGATGAGTGACGAATTATTTCTTCAGCATTTGGCGGTGATTCGACGCGACGCCACGAGCGTCGAGACGGATATCCCTGGAGGAAAATTAACTTACCAGTGTAAAATCGATGTCAGTAGATCGCCGGGATTTCTACGTCTGTATTCAATTCGACGTATCGTAGAAATGGATTCTACCGATTGAAAGGATATAGTATAGGTCACAAATATTTTTTTTAACTTCTGCACAAATTTATATAATCTCTTCGATACACGTCATGACGTCAACACTCAAAGTTCACACCCCGTGTTGACGTGCCCTGGCGGCCTTGAACATGGCTACTAATGAGTCCATGGTTTCTTCTCCCGTAGGAATGATTTGCGCGGCTGGGAGGAGGAATCCAAATCGGCCTAGGTCCCTCAATTCGTAAATGTAGGTGATGGGTGTTTTGTATTCGTGCTTGACCCAATCGACGGACCCCCCGGTGGCGACGTCTGTTTAGATAAAATCACGTATGTACCAATTTATTGTCCCGCACCGTCGATATCTTCATTATAACCGTTTAAATTATTAGTCAAACTTACAGATGGTCTCAGCGATGTTTCCAACGGTGTAAGTCGTTCCGTATCTTGCCGTAAGAGCATCGGTGGCGATAATTCCAATCTCGTACTATAGGCGGAAACCAGGAAACGCGCATCATTAACTCCTAGCTGGTATTTTTCGGGTGTTTCGTGGCAGACGCTGCGGTATGTCTGGTTGCCTATCGTGAGTATCGCTGAGCGCGTAGGCTATTGGTATACCGCTATCGGTATGCAACTGCAGGGCGACTGCGCAATACACTAACATCTACGTGCTTCGCGACAGGCAATCCGATATACTACGGTGTCATTGAGAAAACACCCGGTATACCGCTTGGCCTAAAATACTCACCAGTTCGTCGTAGTTATCCAAATGCGCTCCGGTATGTCCGTAGGGAATAAGTAGCAGCTGGGTGAAGCTGTGGAAAGAGAGGTAAGCGTAGAACTTGTCACTGATGGAGTCGATGTACTCGGACATCGACTTTGTTTCAATCTCGGAGAACGGCGCGGTCCCACCGAACGTGTCTGAACAGGGAAGGGAGCTCGCACCACCGTCTAGAAGTGGCGGAAGAATCGTTAGAAGTCTTTACCTTTCCGAACACCTGTCCAATTAATATAATTGGATCAATTCATCGATGCGAATATCTTACTCATCCATTGGTAAGCCCAGTTCCTATTAGGGTCGGCACCGGTACAGAACAAATTCGTACGCGAACGCGTCTTGCGCCACATTCGGCTCTGTGAAAACACCATGAGGTTATCCGTCAATAATTGTATCACGTGCGTATATAGATACCAAAAATCCCATATCACGTTCCCAAGTTCAATATATTGTGCTGGGATCGAACTTACTCCGGTGTACGTGTGTACGTAGCCGTCTGGGTTGAACGAGGGGAAAATGTACCAGTCGTTGCTTTCGGCAAGTTCTCTGATGTCAGCGTCGGTGCTGGTCAAAAGTTCGTTGATAATGTAGGTGACGGTTGCCGGCGAGATCCATTCGCGTGCATGGATACCACCCTCGATGAATATTCCCGGGTTGTTGGCGGCGAAAGAAATCTTCACTCCTTTGATTTCGCGCTCCTCGGACGAAGAACCACCCACAACCACCTCGACGATGCCGGGGTACGAGGCTGCCAATGAGTCGAGCCAGTTGTATATCTCGTCCAAGGTGTGGTACTGTGTCCATCCGAACGAGTTGGAACGAACCAGCGGGTTCGGGCCGTTCTCGGAATCGATCAGTGTCTGGATATCTTCGATGTAGGTCGTGTAATAGGAACCGATCACCGTCATCTGTTCGTGGAACTCTCGGATCCTGTGGGGTGGCACCATGATATGAACTGCTGCATTCAGACGAGACGGGCTGCTCCATAAATCGAACTGGGGGTCAGATAAATGGATATTTATGTGGCATGCGCAAAAAGTAACTGTTTATTCGGCAAGGTTATGTTTTTAGTACTCGCCGTTGCTTTACAAGGCTCGCCTTCGGCTCGCCAGGTAAAACCAACGGCTCGTACGAAAAACATAACCTTGCCGAACAGTTACTTTCTGCGCGCGCCCCATACAATATTTTTTACGGAAAAGGCATTAATATAGTCACTTTGACGCCAGTTGAGTTCCGCACGAACTGCGTATAGAGATGGGGTAACCTGCGGTATAAAGACTTTATTCCGCAACTTTGACATGCGCACTTCGAACTGCGCATCAAAGTTGCGGAATAAAGATTTT
The DNA here is from genome assembly GCA_018257835.1 of Euura lappo. Lineage (NCBI taxonomy): Eukaryota > Metazoa > Arthropoda > Insecta > Hymenoptera > Tenthredinidae > Euura > Euura lappo. Next base: position 100,535 of record JAEUYN010000959.1, on the reverse strand, counting down.
ATACCGCAACTTTGAACTTAGCGGTATAAAGTGCCACTTGCCGGAACGAAAACAGGCGTCAAAAAGTGACTTTTTAATGCCTGTGCCGTAAAAACGTCGTTTCATCGTTAAACGGCCCAAGGCATTGATTTGATTGTTCGGAGGTTCGTAGAAGCGAATTTTCAATGATCGTATGGATAAAATGGTGTAATCCCATCGATATCACGAGGAATGTAACTCACTCCATTGGAAGATTCCCCAAGTTCGCGGAGTAACGACAGTTGGGTTGTCGTGTTAGCAGTTACGGCGAACACCTTGTAGCCGTCGAATCTGTCAACCTCCGCGACAGCGGCTGTAGCCGCTAAGGCAATAATCAAGAGACGAAGCATGGCGTTTCTGGAATCGAAAGAGCGGGCGATTGAGTCAATGATGCAGGTAGGTCGAGGACCAGGGTGATGTATTCGAAAACAGTCGATTAATCGAGACACTGCCTCGCAAGCTGGATTGCCCGTAACAGTCTCGGGGAAAATAACAAAACAACTTTATTGCGAAACTTACTACGGTCAAGTTGCTGAACGAAAATACGCCGACTTATTATTCTGCGTATCATAATTCGGGACTTATATAGGCCAGAACTGAAGATTATATACACACGGCACCACGATAAAAATATTCTCCGATATAAATTTATTATCAACGACGTCTGTGTCAGGCTACAGAGTGAAACGAACGACGATTTCATTATTTCAATATGATTAATTTCATTTCCGATCCATTTATATTGATCAGATTTATATCATTTTTTGTCTGCAGCCAAAAGGCAGCGCTTATCACAGTTCAACATCCAAGATCTTTATCCCATCAAGAAAAATTACTCTCAGCGATAAATTTGACGATATTGAAACCTGGAATTGTTATCTAGCAATCAGGATAATGATTGTGGCAGCTAGAGGGCCGGCTTCCCACTTTTTCCCAATTTTGAAGCATCGTTGGTAGTTAGGTCACGCACTGTGAAGCTCTTCTCATTCGATCATCAATTAATCGAATAACTTCTCTCCGGAACGAAACTCATATAGTATATCGCCGCCTCCTAATAAGAAGATTCACCCGAGTCGAGAATAAGATCTTTATTCGCAAAGACAATCAGATCCTTGCTTTATTCAGAGAAAATTTCAATAAGATCACTACTAGCAATTGGAGCGTTAAATGCGAATATAGGGATCTCGTTTCCCACCCACGTGAATCTTCTTGTCAGGAGGCATGAGCGGTATGTCAGTCGCCGTATCACACATGAGAAATTTTTTGAATGATTGATTATCTCGATCTCATGATCATCGTACATCTTATCTTCGGACGTGTCTGACTTGCCACAGTGAGTAATAATGACGTGATGTTGGTAGACAAATCGCGAAAATCAAGGTATCATGGAGAAGATTAAAGTTATGGTTGGAAAAATCTTACTACACAGTTTAGACAATTAGTAAAGAATAAGGTAAGAGTGAGGGCTCTTTTTATTATGTCAATCTTATTTGTCAATGCTTTCAACGATATAGTACATGAATACAATATGCAATACGACTATAATAATATGTAACACGAAACGTGCGATACCATCCTCCAGGTACGCAGGTTCACGTTGTTTCGACACCGTAACCAAGTCGCTGCGCCTCTTGCAGCAAAGCAACCAAAGAATCAAGCGTCTCCTCGCCAGTCGGAATAATATAGGTAGCTGGCAGAAGGAATCCGAATTGGCCCCGATCGCGTAATTCGTAAGTCAAGGTAACGGAAGTGTTCAGTATCCCGCGAACCCAGTCCATAGAACTACCGCTGGCGACATCTGCAACGATTTATCGAAGGTGAAGGGAGAAGATAATTGATGAGTAGGGCAAATGCGACACAAATATGGAAACCGACACCGACTCTTGATATGTGAACATGTTTGAACTTACACAATATGTCAACTACGTTCCCCACTTGATAGCGAGTTCCGTATCTCCTGGCAAGCGCATGTGCGGAGGCATTCCCAATTTCCATTAGATCGGCATAGTTGTCGACGTGAACATTGGTGTAACCGTAGGGGAGAAGAAGCACCTGACTGTAGCTGTGGAAGCTGATATAAGCGAAGATTTTTTCCTTGATTGACGTTACGAACTCGGACATGGTCTTTGTCTCTGTTTCCGAGAAGGCAGAACCTCCAGCAAAAGTCTCGCTGCATGGATCCTGGCTGGAGCCCTTTTCTGCCAACAAAATTACAATAATCGTATCAACATACGCATAATTAACTGCGGATAGACCTAACATTCGCGTGGTCACCGGTACGGAACAATATGAGACAGTCGCCTATCGTTCCGTCGGGGGTGAGAATTTCGGCAAGCATGGCCTGGAGTATAAAAAGGATTGAATTTCATCCTAATCTGGCACATCAGACGCGGTGGCAGTGATTGCACAGAGGATTTTAATGCGAAGTCCAAGTCCAAGGGGGCACTAGAAGTGGTTCCATTTGGTTCAGTGTTCCATGGAAAGAATCGATAGGGCTGTTGAAACTCACCATCCCAGTGAAAGTCCCAGTTCCGATTGGGATCAGCACCAAAGCATTTTGTCGTATAAGGTCTCCTTGTTTTCCTCCACAGTCGATTCTAACAAAAAAAAAACATAAAAAAACGATCACATAACCGTCGTAAGGCACGGAACGCGTCCTGGTGCCGTACTTTCACCCCATTTATCCGAAAAACGTCCATACCGTTTTATGTGTGTAGGAGTAACCGTCCGGATTGAAGACAGGGAAGACGTACCAGTCGTAAGACTCGGCTATGCCCCTGACATTCGGGTCAGTGCTGGTAATCAGCTCGTTCAGAATGTAGGTGACTACTGCCGGTGAGATCCATTCTCTCGCATGGATTCCTCCCTCCAGAAATACTCCAGGATTCCCCTCTCGGAAGGAAAGTTTAACACCGCTGATATTTCGCCTCTCGTAACTCTCACCCCCAACCAACGGGGTTACGAGGGTTGGGTATTGGCCTGCCAGACCTTCCAGCCATCTATTAATCTGCATTCAAACATGTGTTGGTCATCCATAACACCATATCGCCTTTGATTCATTTCAGTTTTGTTGTATCTAATTTTATATAGACTCAGGGCCAGAAGCTCAACGGTTCCACCTGTAACGACTTACGTCATCTAAACCGTGATATGCGTCCCATCCGAATCCGGCACGCGCATTCGACAGCGGATTTTCGCTGTCTATGAACTGCTGCACGTCCACCATCAACTCCTGCACACCCATGGACTGCTCTACCAGTAGTTTAAACTTGGAGAGTTTCTCCGGTGACACCATTACGTCTGCACTGTCGTCGTGAGTTCCCAAATTTCGCCAGAAACTGTAACCCTCCTCGTTACGCATGTCCGTCAAGATTTGTCGGTGCCCCGGCGTGGTCGGGTGGATGCGGAACAACCGATGACCATTGAAGTGAACTCGTTCATCGTCCAAAACGCGATTGATTACGGTCAGGGAGACAGCTACGTCGACGATGCAACAGAGCCACGCGATCGAAGCGATCGCCCAAGAATACGATGACCACCGCATCCTCGACCGCATCCCGTTGGGTGAGATTCAGAAACTCCTAAAGTGATATTTCGAGTTCGTGTAACCAGGAAACTTCACGTTTAGTTCACCGTACGGCTATTGCTGATGAGAATCCCAAGGGATTTTGTGGCAAACTTTGTCGCACAATTTGGGTAGGTACAGCGAGAGTCCCTTGTCTCGCCCAACCTTTTAGTCTTGAAACAGAGGCTCGTCAGATGGGTTTATCGTCGGAACAAACACACGCCTTTCTCTCTGTACGCAGTACGCAGCAGTGTATCGTACAACTGGAATCTCCCGCTGCGGCGTTGCAGTTGGTGGAAATCACTGTCGGGTTATATGTATATGTATTTGTATGGGGGCTACGTCGCCAAGTTATCGCATCTCGCCGCAGCCGCGCTTTCAACGGAAATAGTGATAAATAATAGTATGCCTACTTGAATATATCACGAACCCAGATACACGGCTCGTGCGAAAACTGACCTACTTTTCACGCTTGGAAATCTCGAACTCTCGACCGCTTATTATTATCAAATAATAAGACGAGCCTCATGGTTGCAGATGCTCATAGATTATTTCTTCAGGCATGGTGCAGGCTATCTATAAGCCAGGAAGTGGAAGAAAAAGAGTGTTACGTGGGTTGCCTGATAGGTGGCGATCACAACAGAATTACGCTTACAAATACACAATCAAGTGTTGATACTGGATGTTACTTCATGAATTATAATTGAAGTAATGTATACAGCGGGCACCACATCAAGTTCATCGCTTTCTGGTGTGACGAAGGACAAAATGAAAAACTTGCAGATTAATACATTATTACTTTTGTCACCTTATATCGTCGTTCTATGACCCTGTACCTGGGGTCTGTCATTCCGCAAATTTTGAAACAGGTGGCCAGACTTTGGAATGTAAGTCCTACACCTACGAAGGACTTGAACATTCATGTTCTCAACGAGTTCGAGGTGGATTCTTTACCAAGCTATTAATTGGTCCAAAAGTGATGAAATTAAATCTATAAGACACCAAAGCGCCAATGTTTTACTGAACTCAGAGATTTCTAGTTTTGTCGTTATCAATCCGTTTACTAAAGCAGGACAAATACGTTAACGGATCGATAAGCCCTAAGGAATATCACCGAGGACATGGTAAATCGAAATCGTGGGTATATATAATCGACCGAGATGTGCTGCTCCCGCAGCACGTATAATCTAGAACTACATGTAGGTATGTAGCTACGATTGACTGCTTGAGTATATATGTATATTATAGGATGTATGTACACATTAAGTTTATTTACATCGCTGGTCGCTGGAAACAAAGTTCTACAATTAGAAAATGCAGATTAATCAAGTGGGTGTATAACTGTATCCACACACGATATATAGAACTGCAATTTTATAGACGCCACTGAATTAGTCTGCATCTGCTCTGCTTAATATCTCGAATGAGAATACCATTGAGATTTCACGTAAAAATAACAACGTCCAGCTAATATTCTATATAGCAATATTCAAAAGTGCCCGTGGTATTGATAGCCTAATGCCAGCTATCTGCTACTTTTCACCTTTTTTCATATAACATCCAATCAAATTTCAAACAAAATTGTAGCACTCGAAAAAACTGCGAACGACGATAATCCTGCAATTTGTGACACCTCGGCGCAGGGCGGATGTTATTACGTGTTGATCTAGAGCAAGAGGCGCGAAGTACAATTGACGTAAACGATCTAGTTAGATGTAATTAAAATTATTAAGTCACCTTTTTATTGAGAAAAAAGAGGGGTAGATGATACCTGTTTTGCCTCACGAGTTATACATACATATAAAACGAAATTGAAAAATCAATTATTAAGCCGTATATACATATAGGTAACATATGTGCGACACCACAGAGCCTGTAGATCTCTACAATTTCTGCAATTACCGACCCACATTTATCACCTCGGATAAATCCATACCCGCAAAGACAGCCGGTATGCAGGCACTGTGGCCGTTGGTCGGTAATTGCTAATATCTTTGATCTTGCCACCGAGAAGATGTTCTGTAGATACGCACAAGGTGATACCAAGACGCGCGTTCGAACGCGCCACACTCGCGATCACGAAAATTCAGCGGGCTTTATTCAAAAGCCAACTTTTACCGACTGATGCCTATATTGCCGTTGTGCCGCGCGAGTATATGCAAGATCTACTTTCAATAGCAAAAATGGGACGAAGCCATTAAGGATAAAGAAGAAGAAGAATAGCAAAAATGCTGGTTTCTTCGATTCTAATACCTTTAGGTAGATGCATATCCTATACTCTCATTGTTGCTTCCTCGGATCGATTCTGCGTTAATTTTAGACTAACGGATAAAATCGCCGAGACTGCACATTGCAGGAATGTTATTTGCTGATTCAGGCGTTTGTGATATTCATGGCGAATTTGAATCCAATGCTCCGACTGCATTGTGCGAGCAGTGTGAATATGAATCTTTTCGCCATTAGTAGTACTTATAGTTTTGGGTGTCCGTCGACGGTATTCGACAATCTCGCGTGAGTCCTTGAATGGCCGTAACTAGGTCTGACGCGAGATTGCAGATCACGTACCCGTTCACTCGCGCCTGTGGGAATGTAATGGCGCTTGTCCTTCGAGACCGCTAAACGAAACGACAATCTTCGCAAATTGGAACGCGTCACATACGTCACAGTTGACTGGTCACGTTGCAAGCTCTATACCTATAACTTACGATTAGCGCACAGAGTGGCGAAAGCTGTTACAATATCGAAGTAATTATACCTACCTATAGGACACAGGTAACGCGGTGAGCCTGAGCATTAGCCTACCGATGTGTATATACTGAGACATAAAATGAGGAAAGGCCGAAAAGTGCGCCTCGGCGTCCATACAGTCGATTCCCCAGATATCACCTGCGTAATTACTTCGATATCGTAATAGCTTTCGCCACTCTGTGCGCTAATCGTAAGTTCGCGAGAACTACCTACATATTGCACTTGCGTAATTGTCATTACATTGTATCATGTACTCTGATGAACTGCGAGATAGCTGTGTACATAAAGTTCATAGGCGTACACGCTACATGAGCAGTGTATTACCTCATGTCCTTCAGTTTGGGCAATTGTGTTATAGTATGTAGAAATTGAATCTGAAGAGCCCGGCATAGGCAACTGAACATACACCTCTAAAACATTGTCGTAACAATGCTTTTTTAACCCAAAACAATGTTTTAGAGGGTGTGTGTTCAGTTGCCTATTCCGGGCGCTTCAGATTCAATTTCCCTGGGTGTACATACGTAGGTCACCGGAAAATATCTGTCGTAGGTACTCGAGCCAAGTGTTACGTCCGGTGTTCGAACTAATCGGACAACCAATAGAAACTAAGAACAACGACTAAGCTCCCATAAAAATACACAATGTATTGGGATACGGCGAGCTGCGGGGGGAAAAGTAAGAGGATTATGTATATGTATATACTTCACCTTGTATATACTTTATATAGGCTTTGTGGGTTGTAATTGAAACTTTGAAAGTCAAAAATAAATTATGAACTGATCCCAACTGGGCAGATACGAGAAAAGTAGCACCTCACTATCCTAATGTTTGAGTTAATAGTAAGAGGAATTTCCCCGAATCGAATATGCACAGTAGTGGCGTACTGAATAATCAATTTTTCGGAACAAATTCTGATACTTCAATTTAACAAACAATATACCAAAAATGATTCCATAATTCGGAAAGACAAAGATCGAAATACAGTGCCTTGGACAGCCAGCACGAGAGTCCGGATTGACTTGCCGACCAATCTATCCCTGGGGAAAGAGTGGTTGTCGAAATCTGTGGAATTCTCACTCCTAGAAGTGAGACTAATCACGAAGATCATATTTCAAGGGAATTATTTCCCCTTTGTCCAAAGTTACTATTGGTGGAACATTGCAAGCACTACCTGTCATGAATTGAGTGAACGTGATTATAATGAAATAGAATATAGGATTACCTAGCTGAAATTGGATCAGAGAATGTGAACGTGTGTATCCACACCGATGACCTAGGTTCTTATCGAAATCTGTACCATTTTAACAGGGTCACGAATCACTAATAAATACCCGGATCCATAGTGAGAAGGTCAGGCAGGAAGTTGGCCAACCCAGATATTCGCGCAGGTATTTTTAATTTTTGAATTCCGAATCGCGTCGTGTGGTCGTGCAACATCGCCGTCGAATGAAGCGATAAACCGCGGATAAACGGCTGGCGTGATAACATGACAGATCCCAAACGACGCATAAGCGACAAGTATTATAAGACTCCTGACCCTTTCGTGTTTATCACTATATTCACTGAAGAGTAAAGATCGTAAAGATCTTGATCGGTGCAAACACTCGACTCCGAAGCCAGCGTAGCTTCTGCGCAGGCCCAACTCCGTCACCCGCGAACCGCGAGCGAACGTTTTACCCGAGCCGCGACTCCGAGCGCACGTGTATCGATTTGGAAAGCTCTCCCTCCCCTCACCGCCCCTTCCTGTGGCGCGAGTTAGTTCTCTTCGACCGGCGCGGTGCCCTGTTCAGTTTCAGTATTGAAGCAGCTGCCGTTTCGTTGTGTCACGGTTCTTCTCTCAGGGCACTTTCGGTCCTCGAAACCTCGGTTTTCGGACAACGTGATCTGATCCAGATCCGGAAAATTTGTGCAGTCCTGTCTAAGATGGCTGGCAACGTTTATTATCCCGATCCAGCGATCGTCGATGACTCTCACTGTAGTAGTTTCAAACAATACCAAGAGATGTACAGAGAGTAAGTGTTCGGAGACCTACCCGCAGTTCTTGACAACTCACGTAGTACGGAAAATGTGGGATTCTCCATTGACGTCTGTATAGAAACGTATCACGCGAAACATTTTCTTTTCCAAACAATCTTTACCATTCCGCGAATGAAACTGGCAGTACACCGATAGCTGCGGTCTACCTCAATGACATCGGAATCGACAACCCCGACGTAGTCATGTAGCTAGCTCAATTGTGCTGCAGGGTGCACCCAGAGTGTAATAATACCCTTCGAGTACAGAATGTTCATAAGTTTCGAGCACTCTCGTCGTGCACCACTGCAGGTACAATTTCAACTTTCTCGTTGACTCCGGCTGTATTTACCCAGAAAACTTGCCAATCGAGCCTTGGAGATATCCGCAATCGCGGCGGAGTCGTGTCAAGGGTGCTCTACGGTTTATCCATCGAATTAGCAACCTGACCGTGAGATTAGTCAAGCAGACCGCGCTGATCTTTTCATAACAATAGGAGAAAAATACATTTGTCCCGTTAGATTCTTGTTCCTCTGGCAGATTTTCGCACCGATTGTCACTGCACCCACGTGATTCGAATGACCATGCTACGAATTTTTACGATCCGGCGAGATATTCTGCTCTTTCAAAAGTATTGTACTCCGAGGAGGTTGGTTACGTCGCGTGCGGGGTAGACTGTAGAAGGGGTGCCTATGCCTATGGTTGTACGCGCACCCGGTCGATGGTTCTCAAACCGAATTGCTCCAAAAGTGAAGACGTTGTGCGAATTGTTGATGTAATATGCATTGGTGGTTGATAAATAGCTTTTTCAAAGTCAACTCTGCTGTAACTATCCCGTTTGCCGGTTTAAAAACATATTTTACGATCCGTTGGCCATGTCTCGAGTACAATCAGGAATCACTTGTGAATCTTGAAGCGTAACGCGTCAGATGTTTCACTATTATTCGCGAATGATTTCGACGAACATCTTCATGTATTGCAAAAACATTCTCGCATATGTATACAACCAATCGTTTTGATAGATTTTAATAGATTTTAATCCAGATCTTTAGGACAAACAACATTTCGCATCCCAGACACCCGTGACATACCGCCATAAGCGCCCCTGTACAAGAACGTAATAACGTCTGACCCGATACAAGCCGAAAGGTCGATGGGGAATTCACAAGATCCCCACATAACGATACAGTGACGTTTTCCTCGACTAATAATATTTACACTATGCATATGCCAAAGCTCCATATGTATTCGATGTTTCAGATCGATCGAAAACCCGGAAAAGTTTTGGGGTCAGATAGCTAAGCAATTTCACTGGGAAACGCCCGTCAAAGATGGAAAATTTCACTCGTACAATTTCGACGCAAGCAAAGGTGACGTCTTCGTCGAATGGATGGAAGGCGCCTCCACGAACATCAGTTTCAATCTTCTTGACAGAAATGTGAAAAATGGAAACGGAGACAAAGTTGCCTTTTACTGGTGAGTCCGACGGTACAGTATACATGCCCTGACTCATGCGCCTGCGTATATGTATTTATTTCTGCATCACCACAATTATTGTTCATTACCCTTTCGAAGATGAAACATACCGTTTCTGAAATAGTGTCGCGCAGTATCGATCTCTCTCGATAGGTATGTATCGAGATTTATAACGCGTGCATAGCACATGTTCGCCTGTTGTACCATCGGGACCATGTAACGTGTAACGCAGGACCGGCCACCTACAACAATACAGCCGTATGGGTACGGAGCAGAGCTAATACACGTAATACATTATAGTAAATACGACGTAATACGTCACAGTTTAGACGACCGAGGGCAGGGTCATTGAAATGCAAATCACAGTTCCGACTTTTAATATTGCGGCCGAGCAAGTCATTCGAGTCAATCGGCCAGTGCGAGTGCCAGCCTTTGAAATTCATCCAGTCGAACAGATTATGGAATTGGAATCGATACATGATCTACGTCGGATGACTGAATGACCGGCTGCTGGCGCTGGCTATTAGCTCTGTGCAGCAAAACACTGTCCGTCGAGAGTGTCGAAAGTTGGCAATTCTCGTCAGATAGCTAGAGCTTTGCAGTGTTAGATGGTACAGGATTCTTTTCAGCGAGAGTAGCAAAGGGAAAATGCCGTAATTCACAATCTCGAGGGCTATCGGTCCCCGTCGCTCCCGTTGAAGGTCGCGCACACAACGACACAACGTTACCGTAGCACCCAGGCTCAAAATTCATGTCATACCAGTACTCTATTTATTACTATCCGCGGCAGTGTACAGGTCAGAGATAACGGCCGAAAAATTGTTACATACAAACGGCATTGCTCCGTCGCGTGATTGGAATAAAAAAACCCTTCTTATCGCCCCAGACGCGTGAGTCCGGTGTCCATTCCTTACACATCCGAGTTGCATGTCTCGATGTTTAATTCTTTATAATCGTGTCATATTACGTAAGGATACCATATATGTGTGTAATAAACATCAGCTATCGACGTTTATTTTAACCATTAATTTCTTATCGCTTCACAGTCGTGACTAATTATTACATGATATACCTATAAGTATTTGTATTTGGTTTGGCTATGCCGTACAAATTTCGGCTAGTTTACTTATTGGTATGCGTATATTCAATGGCATATAGATAATAGATATGATGCATTAGTGTGATGCTAAACAGTAACACCCGTTTTTCACATCAGCACAATTTTTTCGTCTATCATTACCTAAACACATCACACTTCGGCGATAGACGGTCGGAGGTCGTTCTTTTAATCGGTCAGCAGAAGTCGTGTGCTGATCCGGCTCTCGAACGCCGATTGGCCGATTTCGTCTGGCGCGATATTCCAGATTGTATAAATCTACACATCCGAGACACGTTCGAATATATCGGGTCTCACGCGCGTGGACTGCAAGCACACAAGTTAAGTTGTAGAGGGAATGCGCGCAATCCGCAATAATCATGTAAAAAAGTACAATGTGTATGTATCTGCAATGTAGGCACACACGTTCAGCACTGAACTTGGCATTGAAGGAACCGGGTGACCCGCGAACTTTTTTACAATCTCATGCGTATGATAGGGTGTCCTGTTATTTATTCTAATTTTTTTTTTAATCCACCGGCCACCAGTCAGAACTTTAGCATGTGGTCTAAAACGAACCCACACCAAAGATGAGCATTATAGCTCAAGTCTAATTGTAAGAGGTGCCTCGATCAATATTTTCATTTTTTATTTTTATAAAATTAAAATATATATATATCACGGTCTGAGGGAATTTTTGTGTATTAGTCATGAATAAAAAGATGAGTGCCTTTGAAATACAATTTATTATAGAATCGCTAATTAAGCCGTCTAGGAAAATAATTTGTGGCACTTTTTGGAAATTATTTGCGACGATTTCTTACGACTGGGCGAGGGTTGGAGTATTTTCGAAGTGTCAGAACAACATTGGACACAAGTTATAGGTACGACTTTACTGAATCACAGTGTCAAGGTGGGTAAAAACCAACTCAATTTCTCACCAAAGGCTGAATAAAATATTTTTCTATGTATTCCGATGTCTTCCTTAGCTGTGATTTTTGTCGATCCGATATCTGTTCATAAATATCTTTGGTGTGGGTTCGTATTAGACCAACTACTAAAGTTCTGGCTGGTGGCCGGTGGAATAAAAAAATAAAAATAAAAAAAAAAACACCCTATAGTGTATAACTTAGTTACCCGCAACTCAATGCTCAAGTTCAAGCTCGTTCGTCGTGCGTTATACACTATACATATACTATACTCATACAGATACAACGTATATACCTAGTTCGTATATCAACTTGTACCTATGCGTTCAAAGATGCAGCAGATCAGCCGGATGCCGGTATAATGTCATCATCAGAATGATTACCGCAATACGCAGGGCCGGCGACTTACGAAATTTCAGGGTGTGGAGTTCATAGGCGTGCGCACGAGGGGGGCAGGGGGGGCGGCCCCCCCCTAATGCGGCCACCCCTTCTAATGTTCGGAAATGAAAATCTGGGCAAAAAAATTCTGAATATGTCAATGCCGAAATGAGAAAAATGAAAAACCTCAAATAATTGGTTTTGTAACAAAAATATTGCGGGTATATATTTCCTGCCCCCCCTAATGAAAAATGCTGCGCACGCCTATGGTGGAGTTGCTCAGATAACGGGGGGGAGGCTTTTCCCAATATTTTTGGCAAAGTTTTATCAACTACCTATGATTATTCGTTTTTATCACAGGCTTTTCAAAATCCTTTGACAAATTCTAATTTTTGATCAAGACTTTTGGGGTGTGGAATATCCACACGGGTGGCATTCAGGGTGTGGAGTGCTCCACACACTCCACACAGAAGTCGCCAGCCCTGGCAATACAGTCCGACCTCTCTATAAGGCCCCTCCCAATAGAGCCGGTTCCCCCTATTTCTCGCTCGCAGCGTTCCCCCACTCTACCATGTAACGTGAGCTCGAGAAAGAGACGAAAGACGAGTCGTGCGACTAGCGAAGATGGCAAAGTGGGGGTACCTCAGTTCCTGGAGAAACTCTTCCCCTTGGGGGCCTGGGCGGCCCTATAGAGAGGTTGGACTGTACGTAGTAGGTACGGAGGTGTAGCGGAAGGCTTTAATTTTCAACTCACAAATATGTCTGCTTCTGCACTATGGAAATCATGACTGGTCAAGTAACTATTATCATAAGTATACATATAGTGTACACGGTGTGCTCGGTGGCAGGGCCGGCACTACATTAGGGCAAGCGGGGCAATGCCCCGGGGCCCCCGAGCGAGGGGGCCCCCTGGCAAGAGATGAAAAGAGAAAAATATTCGAAAAAATGCTATGATTTTTTGCCTTTAACTATTCTATACTATATGGGGGATTCCACTTCAAAGGGGCCGTCCATAAATTACGTAACGCACTTTTTGGGCAATTTTGACCCCCTCCCCCCCCCCATGTAACGCTCCGTAACGCTAAGCGGACCCCCCCCCGTAGGTAACGTAACACCGGGTTTTACTCTCATATGCGTTAAATTAATAAAAATACAGTTATTTTCATCAATTTAGTTTCAAGTAGAAGCGGGGTATTGGATTGATAATCTTTTGATCTTTTCACGAGGAAAGCTGAAAAAATTGCGATAAATTGCGTTACGTAACGGAGGCTCTGACCCCCCCCTACCCTCCGCGTAACGCCGCGTAACGCTCGGCCAGACCCCCCCCCCCTAAAGTGCGTTACGTAATTTATGGACGGCCCCAAATCGATCGAAAAAACGAGATTTTTTCCCTGATCCCTTCGATCTGCTTGTCCTTCTGCACAGTCAAACTACATGTTGAAAGGATGAACTGTGATTTTTTTCAGATTTTTTCGACTCATCATTCCATTACGAAAAATCATGAAATAAATTGATGTTCAATTTTTTTTTTCGCGCCTACATAGCTCAAAACCTGATCGATATATGAAAAAAGTTCCAATGCAAAAATTTTGGGGTTTTTTGTCAACTTTTCGAGAGTATTTTCATCAGATTTTTGATACCCCGTTCAAGTGTTGTTTTAATACAGAATGAGTGTAAATCATTCATAACTCAAAAGTGCCCTGCTCGAATTGGCTGAAATTTATACACAGTATGTCTTCTTCGATGCCACACGTTGTCTGAAAATTTCAAAGTGGGCCGAGCAGTGGTTCAGAAAATACATCAACAAATATTCGTACAGTGGCGAGAAATCGGCGCTTATGAGGTCCCAAAACAGTTTCTTTTGGCCACGATTCGAAAATTCAAGATCAATATTTATTATTCTAGTTTGCGTACTCGCGATCGCCCTTGAATTTTTGGACTGCGGCCGAAAAAACTTTTTTGCGACCTCATAATCGCCGAATTCTCGCCACTGTGCGAATATTTGTTGATGTATCTTTTGAATCACTGCTCGGCCCCCTATGAAATTTTCAGAAAATTTTTTGCATTGAAAATGACATGCAGTGTAAAAATTTCAGCCAATTCGATCAGGGCACTTTTTTGTTACTGAGGATTTTCGAAGATTTTTCACCAAAACTGCAGTTTCGCGAGGCACAAAAAATTGCAAAAAATTAGTTTCATAAATTTCAAAGAAAGACGCAAAACTTTTGTAGAAGAACTTTTTTCATTGCTCATCTGGATTTCTCGCTATGTTGGCTTGAAAAATCGAAAAAACGGTAAAAGCTGATTATTTGACCAGCTATAGTAAAAAATACTTGGTCAGAAAAATCAGAAAAAATTCACAGTTGATCCTCTCAACGTGTACTTCCACTGTGTAAAAGGGCAAACAGATCAAAAGGGATCAGGGAAATCGACCGTTCGATTTGACATAGAATCCCCCATATTCATACCATAAGTAATTCATAAAGGGGGGCCCCCAAATTTTCTTTTGCCCCGGGGCCTCCTCAATCCAAGTTTCGGCCCTGCACGGTGGTAATAAATCTGAGCTGAATTGTATATTTTTAAATCACTTTTATTCACAACAAAATCATGCGGCGCAAAGAATGCAACTCGCACGTAGGTCTAATTATGTAAGAAGTACGAAACAATATGAATGGAAAGGCTGCAACATTTCGTTGCTAGGTAATCACCAACAATAATGACAATCACGCAATCACAACTTCAATATTCCAAGTGCGTCATGGACTCAGAAAGGAATCCGGGTAACGGCACGAGTGTGCATATGCATAGCAGGCAGTGATATAGGTATGTATGTATGATGTATATCTTGACCAGAAAAGTTGAAAATTACCAAGTCGAAGACAGCAGCGAACCACACGGCGGTGCGTATAGCTATAGGTACATTCATGTGCACCGGTGGTCGCCAATCTGGCCGCGGCCTTCAAATTTAGATAGCTTATGATGGGACGTCAAGAGGTAAACTGAATAAAAATACTATTGACGAACAGGCATTTCGGAAGGCGAGTTTTTTCCCAAGCCTATAAGTATAGGTATACCCGGTTAGGCCGTCTAGTTGTTATTCAGCGCTATTTTCGGTGAAAAGCCGAAGTTCATGGTTCAGAATGGAGTGTGAAACGTTGTTCCTTTCAAATCCAATGCTTCCGAAGTTTTCCACTGTGCCAAGTTTCGCAATGCCCTCGCACCAATAGCCATCATTTGCTTATATTACTTGACGATTACTACGTTTTACCTTCGAGCTTGGAGATGTATTCATATTCGTACGAGGATTTATGTGAACATTAATTATACTGTGTCAAATGTCAAATTGTACGCGTCAATCATTGTCAAGCAAATACGTTTCCAAATTTTTTTTCTGGCACAATCATTATACTCACTCTCTCTTTGACGTCATTGTCGTCAATGATAGAATCAACATGTGCCCCAAGCGGGATAGTACCAATAATAACTCCGTATTTCCCGATTTCTAGCATAATTATTATTGTCGTGATTATTGTGCGACCAATCGACTGATAACTGCTGACGATGACAGTTTTATTCAATTTCTCAATCGTCGTTATAATCGACGAGACATGAATTTTCCATTATTCAATAATACCGCAGGCCAATGAAATGTCCCGTTTTATGTAAGAATGTTTCCATCGAACGACTGCCCAATGCTCGGAATTTTTTTGAACATCTCGTAAATTAGGTATATATTTAATTTTCATTTCCAGGGAAGGTAATGATCCGGATGACTATTCCCGGCTGACCTACAGGAAACTGCTCGAAGAAGTTTGCAGATTTGCAAATGTCCTGAAGTCAAAAGGTGTCGGGAAAGGCGATTGCGTAGCAATTTATATGCCAATGATCTTGGAACTGCCGATCGCTATGCTTGCCTGCACCAGAATCGGTGCCACCCACACTATTGTCGTAAGTTGACAGCTTTTCTTCGCGTGAATTCGAATCGTCCCACATTCTCGCAAAGCCCGCGATTAGATAAAATTTCTGCAGTCGCCACGCAAAAGCTACAGAATCGAATGTCTATAAATCGTGAGTATAGTCATTCGAGAAAGGTCAGAGCCGCGGTATATTACAATGACAAAAGGGCTCTGAGTCGTATATCACACGGATCATTCAACTGGTAATCCTCCATTTGTAATACTCAGTTTGCTGGATACTCGGCCGATTCACTGGCCGAAAGAATTCTGGATTCCAAGTCAAAGGTACTCATTACGGCGGACGGTGTATGGCGAGGTGAAAAGCTGCTGAATTTGAAAAAGATTTGCGACGACGCTTTGGATAAAGTGGCAAACCACGGTCACTTGGTCGAGAGTTGTATCGTAGTTTCACATCTTCAGAGGCTGAGCAGCGCAATCAATAAATCAGAATCGAGCGGTGAGAAAGAGACACGCGTTATACCTATGCTATATCACCATGTGTGTTACCGTCCAATGAATACGCAATTATGTGAATATTTATACTATTATAATGAATTTGTAAATGTCCAGGTAACGGTGTCAACGGAACAAATGGATCGACAAACGGTAGTAAAGAAAAACCCTCAAATCCAAACGATATCGAAATTCCTTGGACGGAAGAACGTGATTTTTGGTGGCACGAAGAAATGGAAGACGTGGACTCTCGTTGTTATCCGGTGTGGATGGCCGCTGAAGATCCTCTCTTTATGCTGTACACGAGGTGCAAACGTAGAAATGAATTTTTCATTACATAAATACCCATTAGCAATTCCGTATATTTAATTACACTCGATTCGTTCACCAGTGGGTATTGTGCATTAATACTCGCCCGTACTTATGTACATACGTCCAGAGAATGACTCGGTACAAATAGGCATAGGTATGCAATATGTATTGCATTACAGTATACTCAAATATTACTCTACAGTCTAGGTATACTCATTATCATATGTGATTTCGTGGATGGTCGCAATGTGGACCGCTGGTCATATGCAACTGAGATGACACTGATTGCTGATGGATAAAAAGCAGAATGCGTGATTGGTCACCAACAATCGGCGTCATCTCAGTTGCATATACACAGGAGTCCACATGGAGACCATCCACGAAATCACACTATGACGATCGGGTGGACTTGTCGAAAAATAAAGCACTGTGCCACTGTCTAATTTGAATTTCAAATCACCTCCCATAGCGGTTCGACGGGGAAACCAAAAGGAGTTCTTCACACAACGGCGGGATATCTTATCTATGCAGCAACGACCTTCAAATACGTTTTTGACTATCACCCAAACGACGTGTACTGGTGTACAGCTGACATTGGATGGATAACTGGTCACACGTACGTCGTTTACGGCCCATTGGCGAACGGAGCCACTTCCGTACTGGTGAGATGGTAGAGCAATCGAACAGAATATCACGTCGCTGTTATCGGCCATACTTGACCCAATAGTATCCATTCAACCATCCCTCATAGTTTCACTGATCAAATATTATCGATGATATAGTCAGCGTAAGCGTAGCAAGGTTGACAATTTACACTGTACGACTTCTACCTGAACTCGTCTTCTGTACTTGGTATATTTTATTAATATTAGTATTATTATTATTGTTACTATCATTATTATTGCTATGAATTTTTCTTTTTCTTCTGCAATTACAGTTCGAAGGAACTCCGTACCATCCGTCTAACGACAGGTACTGGTCCGTCATTGACAAATACAAGGTCACGCAATTCTATACAGCTCCCACGGCGATAAGGTCTTTGATGAAGTTCGGAGACGAATTGCCGGCAAAACATGACCTTTCGACGTTGAAGGTGACGTTACAATAACCGTCTTCTGGATATGATGTATCCGGCACTTGGTGCGAAAATTCGGTAACAAGTTATTAACATAATTCAGGTCCTCGGATCTGTGGGAGAACCCATTAACGCCGAAGCATGGCAGTGGTATTACAAGCAAATCGGCCACAGCAAGTGCAGTATTGCCGACACATTTTGGCAGACAGAAACTGGCGGCCATGTAATCACACCGCTTCCAGGCGCGACTCCTATGAAACCTGGGTCTGCGGTGAGTCGAGTGTCGAGTGTCGCCTGTCACCTGCCACCTGTCATTCATACAGTCATCTGAAGGCAACTGATCGGAACAGTACTGAAATAAAAGTGAAAGGAAGAGAAAGATATAATCCCAGAATTATTTTCAGACGTTTCCGTTCTTTGGTGTTTTGCCAGAGCTCCTGGACGAAGACGGCACCGTGATCGAGGGCGAGGGCGAGGGATACCTCGTATTTCGAAGGCCGTGGCCCGGTATGATGAGGACACTGTTCGGAAATCATGAGAGATTTCAGTCCACTTATTTCTCAAAGTTCAACGGTTTCTACTGTACGGGAGACGGTAAGGATGCGGGCCAACTTTGACAATCGTATATGTTATACCATAATCGTGACCAAATCAGACGGAAATGGAAATTCAATCGCAGTTTTATTTTTCAATTTCTTTCGTCAAGTATAATCGAAATGTGGGAGGAACATTTCGGTTCAAGGTCGTAATTGCCAGTACTATACTATACACTCATTTGCTGAATGGATACCGAAAATTCTTTCCAGCATATTTAGCGTCCTTCCCCAACTCTTCCTCGATCCGAAGAATTTGATTGTACTTGGCTATCCTCTCGCTCCTGCAAGGTGCCCCGGCCTTCAATTGGCCGGCGGATATGCCAACAGCCATGTCCGCTATGAAAGCATCCTCCGTTTCTCCGTAGCCACCTGAAATCAGGCAACCCCAGCCGTTCGTCCTTGCCAATCTATTGCAATTTATCGCCTCCGTAACGGTTCCGATCTGAGATAATCTTATCAACAGGCAGTTTGCGGTACGTTTCTCGATCGCTTCTTCGATCCGTTCAATGTTCATCGCCGTGTGATCGTCGGCAACAATTTGTATCGATTGATCGCTCAACATCGGCCATCCGTCCCAGTCCTCTTCGTCGAATGGATCTTCTATCGATACGATCGTTGGGAATTCGGCGAGATATTCCAAATACTGATCTCTTAGAGCTTCCGATTCTAGATAATCACTCGGGTCGGAATCGTCACTTTTGAAGGCCAAATCATACTGGCCTGATACGAGCGGGCGAGAAAGATATAAAAGTTCAGATAGGAGATGAGCAATATGAGCCACTGGTATTTTTACAAAAGTTACCCACCGTCTTTGCAGAAGGTTGACGCTGACATGTCCAGAGCAATTTTGATTTTTCCATCGTAGCCTGCGGTCTTTATTGCTTCGTCGATTAACGTCAGGGCTTCCTTGTCGTCTTCGAGTTCGGGTGCGAAACTGCCTTCGTCGCCGACTGGAAGAGGTGTTTTTGTGTCTTGCTGTTCGGCAATCTTTTGCTCCATTACGCGAAACACCTCGGTTCCCATTTTCATAGCATCGGCAAAACTTACAGCCCCTGTAATATATCAAGTACGATCCGAAGTGAAATTTGTTTTCCCTCTAATACCTACTTATTCCCGGCCATGGAATCGACAATATAAAAAAAAAAAAAAAAAAAAATGAAATAAAATAACCGCCTCGTCGAAGCAGGGTTATACCTATGTTAGTCGACAAAAAATATCGTAATACCCGTAGGGAGGATCATAAATTCCTGACAAGTCAACGGATTTCCGGCATATTTCCCACCACTAATGACATTGAACGCCGGGACGGGAATAATCAACTCCGTATTCTCGGACATTCCTGCGATATACTTGTACAGCGGGAGACCCTTCTTCGCCGCGCCACCTTTGCAGCATGCGATCGATACTGCGAGAATTGCATTCGCACCGAGTCTCGACTTGTTCTCAGTTCCGTCCAGACCTATCATCAGATTGTCGATTTCGCGCTGTTGGCAAACTTCTAGCTTTGACTTTAGGAGCTCCGGGGCTATGATATTGTTTATGTTTTCGATGGCTTTGAATACGGAACGGCCATTGTACGACGCCTCGTTATTGTCGCGAAGTTCGGTAGCCCCGTTTGGATTCGGCGAGAAGATGCATGGCACGGAGGATCTTAGCAGTCCAATGTCGGTTATGAGATCAACCTCCAGAGTGGGGTCCCCGCGGGAGTCGAATATCTGTCGAGCTTTCAATTTCCGAATCGGCATTATTCTTGAAACGAAGGGACGAAAATTTATAAAGATGCGAAACAAATTAATTTTTAGCCTCTCACGTCGCCATCGAAATCGAGAGGGATCGGGTAAATTTTAATTTAAAGTTGGGCAGACATATTGTTTACGATTCACTCAGAACTTTTCGTAGCCAAGTGGCCTCGACTCCTCGACATGATATTCACCGGATTGTCAGCGATACGATGGCAAAGCAACAAACAATTGACGAAACTTCGCAAAAATTACGCTAAGCATCCCTTCGCAGGTGCGAGACGAGACGCCGATGGATATTTGTGGATAACAGGGCGTGTGGATGACATGTTGAACGTATCCGGGCATTTGATGTCTACAGCAGAGGTCGAAAGTGTCTTAACGGAGCACGCAGGTGTTGCTGAAGCAGCCGTCGTGAGCAAACCTCATCCAATCAAGGGACAATGTCTGTACTGCTTTATCACACCAAACGACGGAATGTCGTTCGACAAGAAGCTACAAGATGAATTGAAGATAAAAGGTGAAACCTATGTACATTTGAATATTATTACATCACATAGAGAGATTATTATACTATATTAAGATTATTGTGATTCTGCATGGTTACTTTGACGCAAATGCTTGAGAGACTCTACGTGCGCGCGAAACCTGCGGCTGTTGAAGAATCACAGAGTCTCACCAAATCTGACGCAGCTAGACAATTAATTTATCGATTTTATTATTCGTATTTCAGTACGCGAGAAGATCGGGCCTTTCGCACAACCGGATGTTATACAGCATGCCCCGGGTCTGCCTAAGACCCGTTCCGGAAAGATTATGCGACGCATTTTAAGGAAGATAGCAGTCGGCGACAGAAACGTCGGCGACACGTCAACCTTAGCCGAGGAATCTGTTGTCGAACTGCTTTTCCAACTACGACCTCAGGTTTAGAAATCTACTCACAAACATATAGGAAATCACTTGTACCACACGTCTGAAGTATATTTTCAGCGTGACTGATTCAGAACCCATTTTTGGTCAGCTACTTCATAAACAGGTGTTCGTTCATTCAATTCGGTAGAGAAGTCCACTTTTCGTTTCAATTTTATTATTTTGGTTATTTACCATTTTTATTGCGAATGAGATATGATGGCAATTAAATATTGCAGGACGAAATTGTAAATATACCTATATAATCACTCTCCGTAACATAGTTTTATGATGAGTTTGCTGGTATGTATAATACAGGTATACGTAGAGGTAGATTCAGGCAGGTATAGGTATATACACTTGACGAATCGGAAGTAACATCGCTGATCTGACCAGAAATGGATTCTAATGAATATTATTTATCGCAGCCAGCTAATATAGCAGCTGTTGGCAAAAAAAGTATTCCAGATGCAATTCATTTTACGAGTAGATAATAATTTCGTATAAGATTCCCAGAAGGCGGTGGAATGTCGATAGGGTCAAGTAATAGTTGTGTTAACTTCACGAGTGTTGTAACAATCGCAAATTCGGGCCGAAGTTTTGAATCATCTGCCGCCCTATACCGTCGTGAATCCTGACACCCGATGACCAGGCCGGTTCATCGAACTACCGATTCTATTTTCAATCCGTTGGCCCACCAACCGAACCATCGAACTCACGAGTCATTCCACCCTGTGCGTAGTACGCGTATCTGTGCAGTATGTACCTACGCATACGTTGAATATACCAACGATATACCGGCTGGCTTGCAGTTCTTTAACCCGTATAACAAATGATATCATTCAGAGAGTGCAGATATATTTCCAATACGCTGCTGTGCCACACACGCTTAGGTATAACTTAGGTATGACTTAGGTATGTGCACAGAACGCACATATTACAATAGTTAACAGCGCGCATTGTATAATATTGATCATAAATAATGAACAATTATTCTTCACAGCATATATTATAATAGTCTTTACATTGCCGATACGATGGTCAACGTGCTATTGGCAATACAACGTGAAATATAAGGCAAACCGTCACAATTAAACAACGCGAATGGATGTGTCATTACGCATAGGGCCTGTGCAATCGCAGTAAACACCACTCACATAAATATCACGATTATCTCCACGATCATCGTTGTCATCCGAGCATATTACATAGAGGGATGATGGTTTCGATATCAATATGTCACTGCAATTCGATGCAATTATGCCTATGCATAGGTACTATAGTACTACGCGTTGTATCCACGTAACATGCGTACGTATGTATGTATTTGTTACAAGCATTGAATGCAGGTATACGCGACGGGAGTCGAACCTACGTATAATTGTAATAGGAATACCCCTCTTATCTACAACGTGCTGCAGCGAATATACCAGCCGCGTCATTATACTCGTATCGTGTAAAAAGAAATTCCTTTATGCGCAATAAATGTATAGAAATTATTCTGCAGCACTATACATATATACACCACACAGAGATGATGTATGAATATTTTGCTATAATAACAACCTATATACATGTACCTACTTTGTTTCCAATTTACCAGAGCTGCTGACCGCCCCCACTGATCCCGTGCAGACCCATTAATATATGTAGTGGACTATTAATCGCCATTATAGCTCATGCGAAACGAAAAAAATCTCATAGCTGGAACTGTGACGTAATACATATAGTTTAATATAATAATCATATACCTATAAGTGAGCTACGATCGTAATAAATAATAATTGCGAAGAACGTGTTATATGTATACACGTCACGAACCCTGTCGGAACATAACGTTATCTCAAGATTCTGCCCCTGCTCGACCCATCCGTTAATTGTGCCTGTTCAGCGACTACAACTCGATGTACCTCGATGTATATTTTATGCACAATTGCACATAAATGAAAATGATGTGTTAATAGATTCATTAGCGTATCTCTTATACGGTACAGGAATTATGCATTACCTGGACTGTGGTTCTATATTTATTGTATAGATAAGGCTGATAATAGGCAAAAAAAAAAGTTAATTACGTGATTTGAATGATTATGAACCTGAAATTTTCGACAGTTCTTTTATTTATTCATTGATCTTCAGTTTCAGCATTTGACGGGGTCATTTCTCAGATCATATCCAAGTGTGAAATTCACTCGCTTGCACTTGCAAATTAAATTCTGAAGCAGATATTCGATGATTTTTCGAAAAGTCCAACGTTTGCATATTCTTTCATCAATCAAGACATGCAGTATGAATTACAATCTGAATTTGTAACTTTATTTTTATCCGTGCGGACCTCATTATTAGATATATATATATATATATAAATATATATTATGAATACCGTACGTAAATGTTGAAAGTAAATCTTGACAAACTGTGATTGTATATGTATGTAGGGTGAGAATTAAGAGTGGGTTCAATCAACAGGGAGATGTACAGATCTGTATAATAATACTATACATATTATATATACCTATACTATATATTTATTATAGCACATGTTGTTCAAAGGTCTCAATATATGTATTGTACCAGAGACAAAAAACCGTACATATCATTCCAAATGGAAAGCAACGATAGCGATATCTAATATAATATGTTATGAATACACGTATATCGCTACTATAGAAAAAATACATTTCATTCAATTCTCGACTGGAAGGAAGCGTATTAAACTGTTGTATTACACCGATCAGTTGTAATGTTTGAAAATATTGCCTCTTTTTTCCTTTCCAATCATCCAATCATAATGAAAACCCTCTCCGAGAACGTCTGCCCACAGCCCAAGTACTTCCTGTTATGTTACAATATCAAGTCGAAATGCGAGATAGTCGAGGTTTTTTGTCATGCCGAAAATGTCACTCCTGAGAGTATTAAAAAATTCGGAATTCATCCGCGACCTCATTCCGCGATTTTGGCGAGGCTTGAAAAGTAAACTCAAAAACTTCCCGCCAAACGTATCGAAGATCGCATCGAATCCTTTCACCAATCACGTGCGAGATCGTGACTTGTAGTTCACCGGACTCGAAATAACTCGAATGTCCGCGAAGGTGACAATTAAAAATATTGAATTTCGCCGGCACCCGGCAGCACAACAAGTTCTGTCATTTGAATATCAACGCAATTACTCTTCGCACCGTACATCATGGCTTGGGTTCCATTGGAGTCGAATCCGGAGGTAGATATTCTCACCCAAGACAGTTTCTCAGAATCGCGAATTTCAGACGCAGGCAGAAACTAATTTTTATCCTTTTCTGTTCCAGGTTATGACCAAGGTAATCAATCGAAACTATACGTTACGCTTACATTAGTACTACGTTGCGCATAGAATTCACATTTCGCGAAATCATAATTATTACCGCTGCATGGTTTCATCAGGAATTTGTCTCGAATAATGTCGTCAAATTGGTCGTTACGGTGCAATATCTCATAATTGATAGTTTCAAGAACAGTGGTTCGCCTTTTTACGTTCCAGTTTCTGCACAAACTTGGAGTACCTCAGAAGTGGGGTGTCGTCGACGTTTACGGAGTGGATCCGGATCTGCTGGCTGTTGTACCCAGGCCGGTTCTTGCCGTTATTCTCCTATATCCCACATCGGAGAAGGTAAGATATTCGATTTTGTTGAAGCGGACTTGAAACTGCCGCCGATAACGATAGCGTGTGCGGAAGCGGATTAAATGAAACATGTTTTTGCCAACAATTCCAGAGTGACGCGTTCAAAAATGAGCGCGAGGCTAAGCTCAAGGCAACCGGACAAGAGATATCGGAGAAGATATATTATCTGAAACAATGTGTTTCGAACGCTTGCGGGACCGTCGCACTGATACACAGCGTGGCCAACAATTCTGACAAGTAACTAGCATTAACGAATCCTTTCCTCTTTGGATCTCTTTCGAGGCAAACACTGTTCGCTAACGGGAAAATCGTTTGTTCACAGGATTCAACTTGAGGAAGGACATCTAAAGTCATTTTTAGAAAACTCCAAGGAACTTCCGTTCGTCGAGCGTGGAGAACTCCTCGTTAAATTCCAGGGTATCATCGATACGCACAAAGAACTGGCTCAGGAGGGACAAACCGAGGTACGAATCGTACGAAAGAAACCAGAGTTAGTGCGCGCAAGCGGCAACGTTCTTTCGTATTTCGTAGAGGGGTTTATTCAATTTTGTAATAGCAAACGTAGAAAGATAACGGTGTTGCAAGGCGACATAATTTATCGTGCTCTCATGCTTTAGGCCCCAGGCGAGGATTCTCCGGTGAACCATCACTTTGTCGCGTTCATCCAAAAGGACGGATCTCTGTACGAGTTGGGTCGGTACTTTTTCTTTGACAATAACACAGATACATCTCATTGAGACTGTCCTTTCAACGAATTTGGCGATGAGACGTCGATTACTGTCGTACGCAAGCCAATAATTTTGAATATTTCTCTGCGCAGATGGCCGGCAGTCGGTTCCGGTAAATCACGGACCTTCCTCGCAGGAGACATTCCTCGAAGATGCTACCCGCGTCTGTCAAGAGTACATGGCACGCGATCCCGACGAAGTTCGTTTCACTATCGTTGCCCTGGCCTCGAATGAATGAAATTGTGCGAAATCTTGGCTATTGATAATTAACGTGTGCTATTTTGAGTTATCGCTACAATGCGAACGATTCGTTTCTTTGTACCTCACTATATTCCCCAGGTATATATATACTCCGCTATGATCGTTGTAATATTTTCTAAAGCTTTGGAATAAATTTTCTCGCGCTGTGATACTTTACGCGTTGTACTTCTCTCCCTGGTTTTTACACTTTCCATTTCCGAACTCAAAACGAAAAGACAGGAAAATATACTGAACAAGAATTGAGCGATCGACGTTGATAAAGTCGGACTCTCGATCCACCGCAACGTGCTCTCGATAACCGACCGAGTTTAAAAATGATATTGAACTCGGGCACGTTGGGAAACTCGACGCAGTTGCCCGTCTTCGTAGCCGCAGTTTGCGGTTCTTCTTTCCGTTTACCGTGCGACGGCTTGTCCGTCCCAGGCAAATTTCCTTAACAAATAATCAAGTGCCGATGCTATATTAACTTTAACAATATGGTAAGTACTCCCCGTTCGGTCTGCACCCGTTGCATTTCTCTTACACGCACCCATACGTGTGATAATCGCCGACTTGCGGATAAACACCAACTCACACATGTGCACCCGTAACCTCAAATTGACATTTGTCAAGTGCACCCACGAGTGCACCGTTAATATTTATATCGGAATTCGTCAAGTTGAGTCAAGTTCAAACCTCATAGCCCGTCGGCTATTCTCGTAGTTTCTTCAACGCGATGTGAAACTTCAATTACACTCTGATGTTTTCGCCGAATTTATCGACAGCGTACATACATTTTCCGGCAGAACCATATGTAAAGTGAACGTATGTATTGTTTAAGAAACCCCTCATGTTACACGGGCACGAGCGTGCCATAACGAAAATCAAGTACAACAGGGAAGGAGATCTCTTATTCTCGGCGAGTAAGGACAAAAAGCCAAATGTTTGGTACTCCCTGAACGGCGAACGTCTCGGGAGTTTCAACGGCCACAATGGTTCGGTATGGTGTATCGACGTCAATTGGGACACAACAAGGTTCATGTCCGGCAGCGGTGACAACACCCTATGCATATGGGATTGCCAGACAGGTTTGTGTCATTAATTGGGCTCATCTTTCCCGTCGCTTCGATTCTTGCCGCGTAACGACTTCGTCGATGAATCATATTCTTTTGAAAATAAATCGAAATCCTTGTTTTTTTCTACCTAGGTAAAGTGGTCGGGCAACTGATGACCAACAGTTCGGTGAGAACGTGCAATTACAGTTACTCGGCAAACCTGGCTGTCTACTCAACCGACAAAGCTTTGGGACACCAGTGCGAGATGTTCATCGTCGACTCTAGAAACGTTGATTCTACACTGTCCCAGGAGGATGCTATCCGCAGAATACCGATCAATGGCCCCCGTATCTCGGCCATCTCGTGGGGCGCCCTCGACGAAACCATCGTCACAGGACACGAAGATGGGGAAATTAATCTGTGGGACATGCGAGTAAGTGTTTGAAACATGGATACAGACTTCCCGGATGGAACAAGCGCGAAATGCCTGCGCTACAAGCTTACGACTGTTTTTCGTCCTTTTTCACACTCAGACGGGAAAAAAACTGAACTCGATCAAAAGCCACAAGAGTCAAATCAATGATATGCAGCCCAACAAGGATGGAACATTGTTCGTGACTGCGTCGAAAGATCACACCGCCAAACTGTTCGACAGCGAGTCGCTTGTGTGTCTCAAGACTTACAAAACTGAGAGGCCGGTAAACTCCGCGACAATATCCCCGATTCTCGATCATGTGAGTAAATCAGAGGAGAAAAAAATTGGCTGAATCTTGCCTTATTTTTTAACTATTATTATTACCAACTGTTGACCGGCATATAATTGCCGTCTTGAAACTGATCTTCGACATGCTCGGTGGTTTCTAGGTCGTACTTGGCGGTGGACAGGATGCTATGGACGTAACTACGACTTCGGCTCGTCATGGAAAGTTTGATTCTCGATTTTTCCATCTTGTTTTCGAGGAAGAGTTCGCTCGGCTTAAGGGACATTTCGGACCAATCAATTCATTGGCATTCCATCCTAACGGCCGTAGTTTTTGCACCGGGGGAGAGGATGGATACATCCGTATTAACACCTTTGATCAGTCTTACTTCGATTTTCATTTTGAATACTAATTAATATTTGCATCGCCGTACCGAATACAACAATATTACGTGTGACGTGTACTTTTTATTTGGACATACATATGTAATGTACATCTTTGTAACGGAGACCTGCGTGTCAAATGAAATGCATACATTGAATAATATTTATGATGAATTTCCTTCGGTGACCCTGGCTGGATATTTTTAATACCAATTGTACGGAAGCCTGAATCTTCTGTAGGAAATAGAAAGGTGTGAAATTTCGTTGGTCTACAGAGATGAGGTATTTGTTACGTTTATTACAAAATTTGGCTTCATACAAGGCTTCGAACGATGTAATATAACATGGAAAACGATCGAAACGAAACACTTTTTGGAAGTGATGATTATTAAATAGGAACCGACTTACATAAACATTTCTTTTTCTTTTACCACAGTATACAAAAATACATGTAACATATGCCAACAGTGACCAACAGAATTACATATTACGTTTCCGTGAGTCACAATTGTAGTTATCTTCATTTGACGAGAACCGAAATATAATACTAATCTCAAGGTAAGGTAATAGAATTATACATACAGAATTGGTACTCTACTTGAATAACTTTTTCTTTCCAGTTATATGCGCAAACTAAAGCTCATATTCTGCATCTATTTTTTGATAACTCAAGATTTTTTCATCTCTATTATGGGATCAGCATTGTGTACGTTGACTGAAAATATAATATGCTCAACGTAAGAGGGCACGACAGTTTCAAGATATATCCGGTTTTCAATGCAGTTTGTTATTCAGCCTGCATAAGCAAATAATAATGTGAGTGACAATCATCAAGTGGAAATACTTGTTGCTGAATCTTGCTGAAGATATAACAAAAATTAAGCCTTTCCGACTTTTTTCACGCCGAGGTAGAACTGTTTAAAATTATGACAAATGAAAGAGAACTCGACAAAGATGACGATTAATAATTGAATTTGAAGCTGGTTTTGACCAAATATTGTACCTGAACTTGAGCCACGTCGTAGACTATATATTCGTTGTACAAAAGAGAAGATGGTTTGGAAAGTTTAGCAGGTACGCCCTGTCCTACTGGCACGTGAACACCATCTTTAGTAACGTGAATTTGGTTGGGATCTGGACAAGTCTGCCCCAGACCGAGCGTAGAATGTTTGCCGTTTGGCAATTTTTCGATGTAATCGGCTTGGTGACGTTCGTACATATTTCCCAAAGCAACTTCGCACAATAATAACAAACCAGTGGGACTCTGTCTGTTGGTGCAGCAATAGTTTGCTGACTTCGATACCATGTCCGCAAAATATATACCTTTCCCGAACATGTAGCCCGTGACGGGTGCTTCGGGTGGGGCGATTCTTAGACCCTGAGACAGTATACCGGCGTAATTGGTTGTCCTCGACCCATGCCACAAAAGTCGTCGATTTGGCAATTTCTTGAATGGTTTATAACGTTTGTCTTCACCCTGGCGTTTGACGACATAAACTTGGTCGATCTCCAGTTTGTAGTGAGAATGAGTGGCCGCGTGCGTATTTTTCATATATTGTTCGATAAGCTGGAATTCCTCCGTTTTATTGTCGAGAATATCAATTTCAGCATTCAGCTGTTCATAATGGCCATCCAGAGGATGCTTAGTCTCGTCTGTCTTTGCGTTCAACAAGTTGTAGGCAATTTCCAGTTCTAGCAATGATTCCAGCATCTCGGACTTTACTTTGATCTGCTCTTCCGTCTCCAAGATTACAGGATCCGACACTCCAAAGTCATGAGGTACCAACGTATAGAACCTGTTGGAACCGTCGACCAACCTTGCACGATCCGCGTTACCATTCTTGATAATAACTTGCAGTTCGCTCAGCACAGAATAAGCTTTGTCAATCTGTTTTCGTGACAATTTACCGAGCGGCATTTTAGCCAGATCTATTTCAAACTCTAACATGACCTTCCGCATCGTGTCAACGTCAAAAATGAGTTTGATCAAATCTTGTACCGGCTGTTTCAAGTTGCTCTTTAAATCCGATTCGAGTAATTTCTTTGCCTCGTCGTCTTCTTCCCCATAATCTACATCGATTGGGTACATTTTTGACGGTACTTTAAAAAAGTTGTCTCTCAAACCCCACGCATTACCCGATTTGTCGTGGTAAAGGAGTTCAAACTGCTCGATACACTCTTCCAACGAAAGACTTTCCAGCTTATTACCTCCTATAGAGGTGCCGATCCTTCCCCAACTGCGGAACAGCCAGTATTTGTTATGTGTATCGGATTTCAATATTTGCAACTTGTAGTAGCTGTTCTTGTTGGATTGTATGTCAGTTATTCCAAGCGTTGCCGTGTACTTGTCTCTCCCACTTTGGTAAATATGTGCTTTATCTTCCAACCCACTGTCAGGATCTACCGCTCCTCCGCCTTTCACTCGCAGTTTGATCTTTCCTGATACAGATTTTTCGTACTGACTCTTTCCCTTGGACTTTGATTTTTCAGCAATCACTGTGATTCGCGAATTCGGATCTCCGCCCCACGTACATATGCTTTTCTTATTGATAAGCATGACAGCCGGCTTATCGAACTCTTTGGCTTCTTCGACGAAATCTTCCGACACAACCTGTATGTCAAGTTCCTTGGCTTCTTTCATCCGTTTGTTCATTTTTTCCACCTCGCTCGGATTCGAAATGCAGGCAGCTAAATGCTCGTGAATTTTTTGGACGACTTTACCCCCCAAAGTAGCTATTTCCTTTATCAGTGCTTCTTTGTCCTTCTCTGTTTTGCCAAGTAAGACGAATTCCATGTTTTTCAATGGCTTTGGTTTTCCCTGAACCTTCGGACCGCCGTCCACTTGGTCTTCTTTTTTAACCGCCGAGGATGTCGTAGGTGCCGTGATCTTGATCAGCCTCCTCTTTACCTTGGACTTGTACTCTTTACTGCGAACATAAAATCAAAATATGAATTTACTCTTGCCACTCGGAGAAGAACAGGTATTTAAAAACAATAAAAAAAAAAAATAAAAAAAAATAGAAACAAAAAATGTGAGAAAAAGAGGTTTACAAATACGTACAGGAAAGGATATTCCTTTTTCAGATCAGTTGGCACAACGAATTTCGACCGTTTGGGGTCTTGAGTGACTTCCTCGCATCTCGTCCACTCCGTGAGATTACCGGTACATTTATAGCCGAGTCCAGATTTGTACACGAATTGCCCTTTGCATTTGGTGCACGAACTTAGAGAACCGAAGGTCATCAAATCCGCGAGGGCATCCAACATCTGTAACAGCGAAGAAATATTATTAAATTACGTTCGCCGATCCGGCACATTATTCGCCTGTTGAAATATTACCGAAAAATAGGTATCTGTGGTCAACCAAACAATGAAATCAGTTTTTCAACATAAGCGCGATTCGTTTGCAGAGTTTTCTACTTGGAAATTAGTTCCTTCTTCTCAACGATATCGAATGATACTCACGTTGGCGGTGCCTGATGGAATATCCTGCTGGTTTTTTTCAAACAACGAGACCAGGGCACCTTTCGGTAATGCCGATAGCTTGTCTCTGATTTGAAAAATTTCTTCATTTTGCTTCTTCAGCTGGTTTTCTTCATCCGTATCGATAGGTTCAGATTTCAGTTTCTTCACTGCCGGAATGTCTTCCTGCTTAATTTTAGTCAAGCTTTCTTTGGTGGCACGTTGATCTTCCTTAGCCAACGCTTTGAATCCAGGAAGCTTATCCCCGGACTCGAAGAATTCCAATTCTGTTCGTAACTTTGCGAAACATTCGAGGTGATGCCACCGATCCATACCGCCGTATGTCCGGGCATTTTCGCTCTCGTAATCCTTCTTGGATATCCTCACCTCACCCTTGACGATGGTCTCTTCACAGCCACGGCAAGTGGAGCGGCTCGATTTGGCATATTCTATAGTGAAATCTTTTAAAGCACCGGAAGCAGCTGCCCCGGCGCCGGTGCCGGCTCTCTTCCGCCCTTTTTTTCCCGCGGGAAGTGGTTGACTGGCTGCATTTTCTAAGAGACATCAAAGAATAATCAGTTCAGGGGTCGTCACGGTGTCGCGCAGCCATGAGAAGAGATCGAAAGCGTGAAAATGTGAATTGAAAAGAACGAACCTAGTTTCTCTGCAATAGCTTGCTGATCCTCCCATCGAATACTGTCAAAATGAGCGAGATCGGCAGTAGTTTTAGGACGCTGTGTCGTGAAGAAACAATTGGGATGATACCATTTAGGCATTTTACTATCGTGGAACGGACTCTGAAAATAAGTCAAGTTTGATCCGTATAAAGAAACATGCCAGTTCCGTACGATGCATCGATATATATCCAGGCACGGCATAGTTTATCTTCGCAATGAAGAATATCATTGAACGAGTATCGAACAGCTTTTATTATGATTCTGAATCGTAGACAGATGGTTACACATGCGAAATCGTATATTCTTATCTGACTTGATCGTGAAAGCAGTCGCGATATCGTTGTACGTACGTACGTATGTATAGCTTTATAAAGAGAAAAATAGATATCGAGTTACGCGTTAGAGGACCGATTTGCCGACAACAGAGCCGAATGCCTTACAATTATACGTATGTAGTAACGGTCTATTACGACTCGTATAAATTTTCTCTGAAATTCGCTAATATTGGCGTGGTAGGGATAGGACAGCAGAAGATGGGTGAAAACGTCGATCTGAATTTGAACGTGTGCGAGGTTGTCGATTGGTTGTTGAGAATAATTAAGTCTTGAATTTCTATCATGTACATGTACACACCTGCACCATTGCGGCGATTCGCAACACGTCCTTCGCTATGTTGGATTTGCACGCTCGACAAGTGGCACGGCCGCTTTTCGCGTATTCCACGAGATACGGCAGGTCTCCGGCGCTCATTTTATACCTGACGTTGTATCTGACACTAGAGAAATGGGTACTTGTATACTTTTATAAACAATCGCATTCACTTGACCCTACGCAGTAATACTTCTTCGATGACTGTTGGCGTCGTTTGCAACCATTCAACCGTTGAATCTTCGTCCACGGCGCCGTATAGCCATGGCGGGAACGGAAGTTCTCAAGATATTCGCCTTTTGTCGCTTCCGCGCGGTGCTTCGGTGCTTCCGTGTTCACCTGAAAGTTAGACAATAAGTCGGCAATGTTTTTGTCCGAGAAAATTCTGGACAAAGCAGTCAATGACAGGCAGCTCTATGCGCAGCCAATAAGGCGCATGGGTGAGGTAACCTCTTCATGACTCATCTCCTATCACCTATGATTGCTAAAAAAAACTTATGGACAGACCAAAACGAAGGACTTTTCTGCGGATTGAATGCGTTCGATTGGGCAGACAAATGCCACAAGCTTCCCGAATCGATTGACTTGTGTTCCCTTTGAGTTGTCATCGTTGTTACGTATGTCGCGATGAGTGGTTAAATTCGGAATTCGGTATTAGGTACCGTACCGTTATCATTTGAGGTTACGGTTTGAGGTTAACCCACGGTTTGAGCGTTTTAAGCAAACTTGGCACATCCTCGGATGGTTATCTTTTCGATATCGGTCAGAAAAACGAGTTCTCCAGCTTTAATCTGAAAAGCGGAAAGCTCTGTCATAATTACAATTTCCCATTCTATGAATCCTCCGTACACCGGTATCCACACTCTGACAAACGGATGCAAAACAGGGCCAACGTCGCAAGCTTCCTCGCTCCGGACTGTCCCATAGTCAACGAACCCAAAGAGAAACAACAGAGCCGGTTATTTAGATAAAGCCAGCGGTCATCGACAATCGTGTTGTAAGCGAAATGGCGCAATCGGATGACAGGTGCTTCGGAGGCGCGGCTGGAGGATCGGATGTAGTATACTTGGAAGGAAATGTATCTGACTTATCTTACTACTCTTCCATCGACGATGCCACAAAATCATGGCTGAACACTTTGCACGCTACTTGGGGATTATGTGAGCGTGTTTTCTGTTCTTTCTTTAACGGTACCCTGTTGTGCCAAAGCCTGCCGTGTCTCAGGATCGGTAACCTAAACGAATCATCAATTTTATTTTCCAGGGAAGAAAAGCGACGGCGTTACAAAAATGCTTACAGATTATTTCAACACCGCGCCTAATCCATACCTGAGCGTCCTCAGAATTCTGGTAAACGTCTCGGACTTCAAGTATATCAAGTCCAAGATGTCCCTAGGCTTTACAGGTTATCATTATTTAAATGAGTAAAATGGTACACGTATACAAGATTCTTGAAATATCCAACCATATGTATATGTATTACTCCGGTCTTGCACTTGGGCAGATGTCCGTCACTGTAGCTGTCTCTGTCTCTGTCTCTGTCTCTGTTTCTACACGCGCATAGCCGCTTGGACTTGCGCGTCTTGTATTCAAAAAGTAGCTAGACTCTGAATCAGAGATCCTCGTCGTTTAGATTACATTGCGATACTACACCACTTGTTGACGACGAGTGGAAGGAATTTGGAGCAAATGTAGTCCTAAGAATCCGTAGAGACGTATTATTGCTTGCCTCTTGTAGGGAGGAAATTCCACTGTTTGGTCTATCGCGAGAGTATTTATCGTCGATCGGACTCGTCGGTAACTCGTACGCTCCGTGTGATGAGGTTCGTTGCTTTGATTCCCATATTCTGTTATCAGTTGCGGAGGAGTTTTCAAAATGGATTTTGCCCAGAAAAGATATCTACAAGGAACACTTGCTACCTGATTTGAAAGTAGCCACATTCCGATTACTTACCAAACAGAAGAACCTGCAATTCACCAGAACCGTCTCTGACATATATGAACTTCCGGAAGATAGGGAACTTTTTCTATCGATGATACAGGTATGCTGTACAAGTATTTCTTCGTTACTCAAATTCTCTCTCCTCGCTGAAACGCACGGAATATGCCTTCGTCCTCTTTTTGTTCGCAGAGCATGGTAGGGGAAAAAAAGTACAAAGATGCCGCCCAGTACTCCGCTATGCTACGTTTGCAATCGCATTTTCTGGACCCCGAGATACTCCTACTGCCGCTGATCTTGCAGAACAAATTGACTATAGTGGACGACCTTTTAAAGGACTGTGTAGAAGCTCGTGAGCCTCTGGTTACGTACTTGGACGATTTATTGGCGCCGAGTAAAGACATGGAAGCTTTGTTGGAAACGTTTGTGGAGTGAGTTGGTCACCGTTTGACGCGCACCACCTATGCGTCATTATTATGTTTTGATCTTGCATTCTGGTGTTCTAGTCGGAACCAAATTCCAGAGGTGAAAATGTCCACGATGCAAATTCGTCCGATGACCAAGCTGGTCGGACGTTTGACCAAGTTGTACAACCTGCCGCCTGAATCGTGTCCAAATTTGAACCGGAGGCGAGGCGAAGGGGCATTGAAATTTTTAATGCACAAGCGATTCGTTGACTGCACGCTTGGTGAGTTGAAATTCATTCTATCATTCTACGGACAACAGCCTCTTGTAGAGTTGAAGATCTTACGTACACTTTCAATAATTTGTGAACAAAAATTAGGTGGCGAAAGCTGGAACGAAATGGCCCGCGAAACTGTAGGGACAGACACCAGACTACAGTTCGAGTTGGTCAAATCCCTGTCTAATGCGAACGACGTCAAAGAAGCACTACGTTGGGCAAAAGAGTTCGAAATGCCCAGGGAACGGTGGCCCTGGTCTTTGGTCGACTGTGAACAGTTGGGATTCCAAGGTGCGTTGCGAAGATGCCGTGTGGACGGTCAAGGGCATGCATCGCTCCTTCTTTACCGGCTTCATTCACGGAATTCCGTTTTCCTGACAAACTAATGAACGGAATCTAGTCGAATTTCAAAAGTACACTTATCGAGAGGTGTCGAATGGTGGAGAGTTACTCAGTTTGCAAAAAATTAAACGACAGGGAAAAATAGAGATAGGGAAACTGAGAGAATGAGAGCAACGCGTGGCGATCGGCACCACAGTGAGCAACCGCGAGCCCGCTACATGGCATTGTGATGATAAAAACTAAAATCAACTTTTTCCAAACTAATGACCACCTAAATTTCCACCTTTGACACATTTTCTTACAATGGATTGCGAAAGTACGACCTGATTTCGTGAGCTAGTTTCCAAGTGAAACGGAATTCAGAATTTCACTGGCGAGTAAAGCATGCCCTCAAATTTCTTTCGAGGACTGAAACTATAGCTGTGTAATCATTATTTCGTCGTAATTTGTAATTCAAATTATTAAAGAATCGGATACCAGCGTCCAGGGTGCTGCTGAAGAAAATTGGGATACGGAGGTCGATTCGATGCGATATCACAGCCTACGCATGCCCAAAGAAAGCATAAAAATAGTCGACGATGCGAAGTCGTTTGAGGAATTCTTAAACCAAGGCTTAAAAGAAGTGACAATTGTTGGAATAGACGCGGAATGGAAACCCAGTTTTGGTAAGTAGACTCGTCAGTATTCGAATTTCCATTGAAAACAAGGCACCACATCCGACCCATGGGTTTTCTTTGCGTACCCAAAATCTTTGCAATGTTTTCAGGTACGAAACAAAGTGACTTGGCCCTGATACAAATAGCTACGCAGACAACGGTCTATATCCTCGATGTTATCGGCATGGGAAAAGAACTTACCGACTTATGGGCGGAGCTTGGACTGATATTGTTTGACAATAAAACCATTTTGAAACTTGGTAAGATTCAAAGATTGATGGAAATATGTATTTTCAACTCGGGTCTAATGAACCCGACTGTCAAATTTGAACTAGTCTTTCCGTTAATTCGTATGTATTCGTATGTTAACTAATGCTGCATTCAAGGATTCGGTCTGGCACACGACATAGCAATGATCAGGGAAAGTCTTCCGGCATTGGCGAGTATCAAGGCAACGGGTCAAGGGTACATGGACCTACTGAATCTTTGGAGAAAATTGACAAAAGAGCACTGCTTTCAGTTTCCACATCAGGGCGATAAAAATTTCACCAATGAAAGTTTAAGTAAACTGGTTGAACTCTGTATGGGTCAGAGGTTGAGCAAAGCGGATCAATTTTCTAACTGGGAACGGAGACCATTGCGTGAGAGCCAACTGGTGTATGCCGGTGAGCTGAGGATATGCATACTTGTTTATTTGGGTACTCCCTAGGTTTGACACGGTTCAAATATAAACTGAACTTGATCATTTCAGCATTGGACGCCTATTGTTTGTTGGAAATATTCCAAGTGCTCAGAACCCAGTGTTTACGGCTGGATGTTGCATTCGACGAGGTCTGTGCTGAAACACAACATATTGCACAAAAACTGCCCAAAAAACATCCGAGGAAACACGTGTCGAAGGTACGGCCTACCTAGGGACAAAATACAACATTCACGACGCAACTGAAAGTGAAAATAAGCCAACCACTGCGTCTGAGGTCTCGAAAAAATCTAAGAAACCTGAGATTCTCGTGAACCTGTTATCACGGAAAATCCCGTTAGCCTCGGGGAATTTTGTTACACACGAACCATTTACACTTCCAAACGTTCTATTGGAAAATAATTATAAGTCGGACCAAATTTTATTGAGTTGAAGTTTCTCAGAGTATAGCTATTTCTTAATGAACGCAGTTTTTATTACTTTTGTGGATTTTTATTATTTATCTTTATCTAGAACTACAACCCGACGAATAACCACGCATCTTTCATTTTATTTTTTCGTTCTACACGAGAATTTGAAAACTCTTGAATAAAACCAATGATTGTATGAAATTCAAAATAGATAAAGAATCAATACCAACCGGCATTGTTCGAGTAATCCATAGACGAATAATTATACGGAATTATACCTCCGGTACAAATGACAGATTACTTGCGATGAGAACAATAATTAGAGTGCAAATTGGAATGTTTGAACAGGTTGCATCAGGGAATGGGGCTTCGGCTGTATCACCGTCGGGGAATAACGGTCAGAAATCAAATGTGAGTGACAAAGGAATCATCGGGATCGGATCAGCAGCGGAAATGCAAGCGGCGCACGAATGGCGTGTCGTATGCGACTCTATGTTGGGTGGTTTGGCGAGGCAACTTCGTATGTGCGGATGCGATTGCGTTTATGTTAAGTTTGACCGACAAGGGGACCAATCGGCTAGGATTGCTGTGCGGCAGAAACGAGTTTTTCTCACACGAGGAGGTGCATTCAACAGGGTTGGTACAACGCTACGTTCTTCCGCATAAACTCTTACCAGCATTTAAGTAAGTTTTGTGTCCCAATTCTTAGTTCGCCCAGTACGTTCCCAAAGGTTGTTGCTACAGGGTGTTGGCGGACAGACCTGAGGATCAACTGAAAGAAGTTTTGAACCATTTCAAAGTATTAGTTATGCAAAGGGACATTTTCAGCAGATGCCAAATTTGCAATTATGATGAATTCGTTCAAGTTTCCAAGAGCACCATTACCGAGCTCGGAAAGAGGTATGACTATAAAAACGAACAGATCTAGAGAGAGACTCGCGGAAATTGCCTGGCATTGGAGGTAATCAACGACTGCGAATTGACTATGTTACAGTTTCACAAGAATGCATAGAAATGGCCATCGGTTCGTCCCTGGTACATCGACTGCCAGGACTAATTCGGCAACTGCTGTCTCTGCCACGAACAACGATGCAGATTCAGTAGCCAGTGAAGAGTTGAAATTTCCTAACGATAATCGAGGAACAAGAAATAATTATGACCGTACGTGGCGTCTTACCACGGAGACAGTCGACGTTATGAATTGCTCTACGAGACACAGAGTTACGGTGCAGGTCGACAAAGTACCGGTAAACGTTTTAAAAAACGTCCAACAATTCTATATTTGTGAATGCTGCGGTAAAGTATATTGGGACGGCTCGCATATGGAACGAGCTTTGAATGGCGTTCTCGGAGATATTATTGTGTGGCACTGAATCTGGATTACATGTGACGCAACAAAAATATTGCTGTGTACGAAGGATGAAAACTAATTCTCGTGAAACCTACCGGAAATAAGGAGTATCAGAGAGGGCGTTGTACCTGCCACACACGGAAAATATATTACGTTACGTATTATGAATAGGTACTACATAATATACAATTATACATAAAGTCAAATTTGACCTGGATGTTTGGCGGGATATTGTGTTCCTAGATTGTACGACTATGTTACCCCGGTAAATAAAGTTACGCCCAGATATTTCTTTAAACATTGCCAATTGCATATTTCTGTACTATTGGATAGCAACAGCGGTGAAAGCCGGAAGGTATTATTTACAACGTGAGATTAGAATTGGTGTGGGGATTGGTAGATGTAGAGTATAATTATTGCTGTGACCGACAGACAAAAGCGACAGTGAATTCAAATAAATGCAGTTCTGGTCACAGTAGTTCCCATAATTGCAATCATCAATTGTGCACGTACCGTTACCCATAATTCGATTTTGTAGCGTCGTTACTTTGAATTATTCTTTTCCATTCACTCAAGTATTCACGGGCGGACTCACAATCGATTACAAAGTGGAGGAAAGCTCACAGGATATAGTAAGAAGTAGGTAAACTAGTTTTATTAATTTAAAGTGAGAATTTCAATTTCAACAATTATGAGTGGGCAATTCATTCACGTATATTCCCATAATTCATCCAATTTATACGGAAGCTACGTAAAAATATCGATATTCGTTTATACATTCTTGAATCTCTGATTGTGGGAAGTCTCAAGTGACCACATGTGAAAGATGAGCTCTACTGTTGCCCGTGGCGGGCATGTATGAAAAAATTTCACTGGAAACTTTCATCCGTTTCTGTAGGTTTGGGTGTTGAGGGTGGTGTAACAGGGTCGCCAGGACTCTGGACGGAGGCCTCGAAATCGGCTGATTCAATTAGATTTTTTCGTCCATAAGGAGGCGGGCCAATTAACGCTACGACGTCATCGTAATTCAATGTTTCCTTTTCCAACAGAGTTTCCGCCAACTGCAATTCAAATTCAAAACACTGGATTAAAGGATTAAGAGTCAATTACACTATCCTATCCTGTCCCCAACAGTATAACAATAATACCTATTCCTTTTGCAAACATTGTCTCCCCATCTTTTAGTATTTCTGAATATTACACAATATTCTCAAATGTTTCGAAAACACCTTTCAGATTATAAGTATATTTTTCCAACAAGTTTTGTACATCGCATGTAAAGTTTCAATATCAATGTGAGACCAACCAGTTTGAGTTTTTCTTTTTCAGCAACAAGGACCTCTTCGGTTCTCCTATAAGCCTGGTTTACTAATCTCCTCACTTCCACGTCCATTACATTGGCCAGTCTCTTACTATAGGGTTTCTTAGTATTCTGAAACAGTCGTGTCGTACAGATTTTAGTACAAGAAACATACATAATCTACCATTCAAGTTACCGGCACTGCCTTCGTCACGAGATAATCAATATTCAATAAATCAACATTTATAGAAAAATAGTTGGGAAAGTTATGAGACAGTTTTTATATTCACCTGGCTAGTTTCCTCCTTGTCGAAAGAAATCAAACCTACGGTATCATTCATGCCAAACTGTTGGATCTGAGCGTAGGCCATATTGGTAACCTTAGCCAGGTCATTTTGAGCACCGCTCGTGATTCTGTTGAATGTTACACTTTCGGCAACACGACCACCAAGGGCCATACACATTCTTTCGAACAACTGAAACGAATGAGTTTAGGTGGTCAATTGCGAGTCCTCGTGAAACTTGACACAATTGGGGAACATTGAATTTAGGTTCCGTGTATTTTCATATACATATGTATTATGCAGTGCAGTACCTGCT
The DNA here is from genome assembly GCA_018257835.1 of Euura lappo. NCBI lineage: Eukaryota > Metazoa > Arthropoda > Insecta > Hymenoptera > Tenthredinidae > Euura > Euura lappo. Next base: position 59,741 of record JAEUYN010000959.1, on the reverse strand, counting down.
CTTTCGTGTACAGCTTCTGATCGGTTGGCGTATACTGGGCAAAGCCTAGTGCGAGATTAGTTCTCGGCACAATAGACACCTTCAACAGAGCATCCGTATGCTCGAGCATCCAACCGACAAGAGCATGCCCGGCTTCGTGGTAGGCTACCACTCGTTTTTCGGTGGGTGACATCGCGTGTTGTCTCTTCTCAGTTCCTCCTACCATACGTTCCACTGCGTATTCAAGGTCAACGGATCCGACGATCTTCTTTTTGAACCTCGCCGCGTGTAATGCGGCTTCGTTGCACACATTTGCAATATCCGCTCCTGGAACAGCACACTTTAGAGTTACCTATATATCTGAGCTCGTCGACATCTTGCTCTTCGCTTGTCCACTTCCAGTGAGTACGGAAGAACATTAGGTAAATGAAATAATATTTACCACTAAATCCAGGGGTGAGGTACGCCAGTCGTCTCGAATATGTGCTAGGTTCTTGTTCGAGCGTGATCCCTCTCAAATGATGATTGAATATTTGTTGTCGCTCTTCAACGGTCGGTAAATCGATCAATATATGCCTGTCAAATCGTCCAGGTCTGAGGAGAGCTTTGTCCAACACATCTGCTCGATTAGTCGAAGCTAGCATAATTACGCCTTCCTTGGACGCCATCCCATCCATCTCTACCAAAAGTTGATTTAATGTTTGATCCGACTCGCTCGACGAAGAACCACCGTCCGACATTCCCGACGATCGTTTTTTCCCAATAGCGTCGATCTCATCGATGTAAATTATACACGGCGCTCTGAACGAACAAATACACAATTAGAGAAAAATGAAACAACCTCTGAGATTTCCAAGTAAATTAACAATCATTTTGAGATACCGTAAATCCAATCGGTTTACTTTTTACCGTGATTTTCCTTCCTTGAACAGGTCTCTGACCCTGGCTGCACCTAGCCCGCCGATCATTTCGATAAACTCGGAGCCATTCATCGACAAAAATGGCACATTTGCCTCAGTTGCCACAGCCTTGGCTAGAAGAGTTTTTCCACAGCCGGGGGGACCCAGAAGCAGTGCACCTACGATTAAAATGATAGTTACAATAACTGTAATTGAAATATGCAACGTGTGGAACGGTTGAGGAGATCCGTGACTTTGAAATACATCGATAATTAAAGTATTTCTTCCCAGTTCCTCAGCCCTCCTTATACGATCTAATGATAGTTAGGTACTAACGAATGAGTCTACACACATCGAGGAAAAAATAATCAAATTAACCCTACTCATAATTGCGGTATTTATTGAAAATGACGAGGACCTTTTGGTACCTTGGCCCCCAGGCTTTTGTAGTGTTCGGGGTGCTTTAAATAGTCGACGAACTCCATAACTTCGATCTTTGCTTCTTTCAGGCCTGCGACGTCGTCGAATCGCACTCCTTTCCCTTTACCTTTTGAAGAATCGACCAGAGTGAATTTTGCACGGGTCATCTGACGGAAGCCTTCTATGTTGATCGACGGTTTTACGGAGCGGAGGCGCCCGATCAAAAATGGGAGCAACGCACACGCCAGGAACAACAGCAACAATTGACCGGCCGTTATGTGGCCACGGTCGTACGAGATTGGCACACGATCGTCTGAAAAATTACAAGATAATTGAACAAGTACAAAGAACAAGTTCATCATTTCAATGTTTTTGAAATTCTTGTGCCTGTTACCTTGTCGTATGTTCAGTTTGTCTTCCGCGGCCCTTAATTTTTCCTCGAAACGATCGAGATCCCCGACTCTCATCATGTACCTGAGGTGACCACTTCTACGACCTTTTATCACAGCGTCCGGTTGTAACATAATGACGACAACGTCGACCTGAGGTTGGAGTATCAACTCCTTAACTTCTCCTTTGGAAAGCATGTGATGAAAAAAATCATTCCACGACACGTACACGATCTGAGGGATAAATGATTCAAGTAATTACTTTCAAGTCCTATAAACAATTAAACTGTCCACTTCATGTACTCGATGTATCCACGCTCACCTCACGTTGCATATTATCCGGCGTTATCATTTGTCCTAGGTTCACTATGAGCCAAAAAAATGCAAACCACATGAGATACTTGGCGAGAATGCTAGGAATTTTATCGTCTTCGTTCTTCTTGGGATTCTCTCCAGAACCTTCCGAAGGAGGCTCGCGCACGGGTCCCCCGCCTGCCATCCTGTTACTACTGTTTCTTGAAGTTGTCCCAAAATGTCTGACGCCTAGCGAGGACGTCAATTTTGAAGTATCTTCTGGGATGCTGCGGCATAACAGGGCACGAAGAGCACGTATCTCGTGTCGTACGTGGCTCTGCTTCTGTATGAGAATCGATACCGAATAATTTCACATTTTTCTAAACTCGAGCTACATGAGGAAATTAGAGATGTCCAATGACAATATTTCCTTACGTGAGACGATATCCATCGTAAGAAGCCTAGCGCCCGGTTCAGCTCCGAGCGCAAATTGGGTGTTCGCAGAACCGAGTCGCATTTTCCCGCGATTCCTAACGGAAGTTTGAAAATTTCGTTTGACGAGAGTAAATACCGCTTCGGGCATTTGACAAGACGTTGCATATTGTCAAAGTAATCGCACAATCACCCCTACGACGTAACGCGATGATAATACTTAATACCGTATGAGGTTAGGCCTAATCGTTGACGAAAACATTCAAGTTTCACTTTCCGCGAGGCGACAAATCCGTTCAAACATTCATTCTTCGATTACGAACGACACGGCGAATTTCGACGACTGTAACGACTCGTGATTACCATTTATGTTACGTGCACAATTGATGATGTAAATTTCATGAAAATATGTGCAATTTGCAAACTGCGAAGCCGTCTGCTGCAGGTCTGCTGTACTGGCCGACTGGTAAAGTGATAACCGGAGGAAAATTCTACCCTAGCGACAAACACGTCCGCGTAGTGTGACTGAATATCCAGAGATGGCGTGAGGAATCCACTGCTGGCGGTTTTACACCCGTTCAAGAATTGTTTTTTCATGCTCAAGTGGTACATTAGATCCCCGAAGGGGTCCAAGTCCAACAAGGAATAAGAAGATGTCAGTGCTTGGTAGCACTTGCCCTAGCTTATGCTATTCAGGGATGAAGCCCTTTAAAGGATAAAGAAGAAGATGTCAGTGCCTTATATAAATATGACATGAATACATTGATGAATTATTTTCAGGGAAGTGAATGTCACAAAGGCTACGAGTTCTTGAATTAATTTATTTACATTGAAAATAAATACAAAATCTCGTCGCGACCACAGCAGTATATGTATTGTACACATAATACTAAGAATAATCGAATCATCATTTTTATTCAGGCATGATAATTATTATTGGGTCAACGGTGCTCGAATTGAATATAGCTATAGGTAAGTTGAACATTTTTCTCAGGTTTTCTGTTTCTTGTCCGGAGGTGGAGCGTCATCGTCGTTTACGGATTGAAATATTGTCTTGGGTTGGGTGTTTTTGTAGGCAGGGGAAATCCAATATGGATTTTCAGCGGCATCTTTAGCGTACTTGAGAATTGCTTCTCTCGGATCTTGATCGTCCTCTATACGTTTACTGAGTCCAAGGTTTCTGATCACGTACGAACTGAGGGTGCCTCCCGAAGAAGCGACTCTACCACCTTGTCCAGACGTAATGGGCAGATCTGGACGATGAGACTTGACCGGATCTAATCTATCCTTTTCCATCTGTTTCCTAACAGACTTCGGCCTATCTTGCCTGAACAATGGCAGGGCGTGCGGTGTTATTATTTGCTGGGTAGACATAATTTCTATGTGCTTTTGTTTATGATGGGATTTGACGACGCACAATTTGGCTCCTCGCATGCTTCTTTTCGGATCGTAATATGTTTTAACCACTCCGTTACCGCATCCGACGAATATTTGATTCAGTTTCGGATGCCAGAGAGTCTTGATAACGTGGGAATTTGTCACGGAAATTTCGTTGACCAGATCGAAGGTTTTGGTGTCGAAGAATAAAACCCTCCCGGACTTCTGCCCTTTCCTCAAAGATTCCCCGGTAATGATCATAGAGTCGTCGGGGCTGAACATGCAATCTGTTGTATCGTATCGAGAGAACAAATCCGTGGCGGTGAATACAGGACTCTTAAAAGCTCTCAAGTCCCAAAGCTTCAGAGTATCGTCGCAGCTCCTGGTAGCGAGCATATTGCCCAGGTAGGAGAAGCAGAGACTCGATATTTCTGGACCCGCTCGATGGGCGCCACGAAGAAGCAGCGACGTGTTGACAAAGTTCTTTCTGTGATCCCACATCTGTATAGATCCGTCCGCGCAGCCACAGGCTACGACGTTGCCCTCTCTGTTATAGGTGCAAGCGGTCGGTACAGTTTTGACGCCATTCTGAGCCCTGCATTTGATGAGGTGTTTGTGACCGCGGGGCCTGTACGAGATCCATATACGGCAGGTGCTGTCTTGGGAGCAAGTCATGTATTCCTCCTTGGTAAAGGGATGCCAACAACCGCTGTTCAACGCCGCCGTGTGTCCTTTGGTCCTTGCCATATCTGTGATGTACTGATCCCCTTTCACCGTTTCGCATTTTTCAAAACCATCCCGATCCAACACCTTGGCCTGAGCCGCGCCGGATACGACCAGAATAACATCCCCTGTCATGGAATATTGGAGGCATTTTATGGGATGATTCTCGCAGGGCTGCAAAGTTCGGAAACTCTTGAGGGAAGTATCCATGCCGGCAAAATCCCAGAAAGATACGTCGTAGTCCACGGAACCAGAGGCCAGACGAGCTCCGGAGGGATCTGCGGCTATGGCGGTAACGGCTTTTGTTCCATGATGCATTTCGACCTCGTGGCTGCAAGGGATCTTGTTATTCTCCGACGCCTCGTCTCCATCCGAGTCATCGCTGTTGTTTTCATCGTCATCCTCTTCGTCTTCGTCGTCGTTGTGAATTTTTTGTCGAGAATCGGAGGAGCCTGATTCCTGGGTAGAAGTTGAAAGCGAAGCGGAGGGGCCCGAGGCACCTTTGTCCTCGTCACTGTTCGGCTTGTCTTTATTTTTATCAGTCGCGATTTCCGGTAGTTTGTTTCTTATTACCTTGATAGGCTCGGAGGTACCGGGTTTAGTCAAGCGAACGGTCTTTGTAATGTTATCGAGCATCTCCTGTACGTCAAAGGACTTGGCTTTCTTCCCAAAACTTGTCATTCCCATAACTGCCTGGAGCTTTTGTGTTTCCTCTTCGTCTTCGGGGTTTATCTCCTTGATCTCGGTGAAATTACTCTCGGGAATTTGTTTACCAAACTTTCCGAATCCCTGGACAAACTCGCCTGAACTCGACGGAACATCCTTGGTCAGGTCGGTTTTAATTTTACCGAAACTAATCACTTTCTTTACGTTCATCGTTGACGCGTCTTCAACAATCCGACGATATAACACTAATCACGCGTCTACGTTCGCTGGTATCCCAGAAAACGGTATCACGCTATAGTTATAGGTTACAACAACATTAGGGTTAGGTCGTGTGTTGTAACGATGGACAGCTCGCTAGTTTGAAATTACTGGCCGGAAGTTGTCAACCAAAGGCCACCCGTGGAAACACTGTTTTTAGATAATTTTCAGTTGTATCCACGGAGTATTATGAATTGTATGATCGTGTTATATCGAACACCTTGGATTTGACATGATTTGGATTTGATTTGCGTGATTTGCGTTAAATTGCCGTCTGACGTACGGAGACTACAGCGACGTCGGCGATAACGTCGACATCTGTCGGTTCTAACCTAACCTCAACCTGGTGAACTGACCTGCACTGACAAAACAATCGTCTGAATCGTCAAGTTTGGAAGATTGAGTGTAAATAATTAATATTACAGCTTAAGCTAGGTTATTGACAAGTGGATTGATCACGGTACTTTTTGTTTTATTTTTCTTTCAAATTATATAACGCACGTTGATAGTGACAAGCGTCGATACATCTCCTGGAATCGCGCTTGACAAATATTTCCGATATTTCAATATTCATCTACAGCTACCGTCCAGTTGTCAGACTGCAAAACTTCCCCGATTGATTTTTATTTTTACGCTGCAATTTTTATGGTCTAGGATACAAATAGCATCTTTGAACATGGTCGAAATTAACAGTCAGATTGACATGGAGCACGATAAAAAATTTGAACCGCGGCGCATGAGTAATAGTTGTGGAACAGGTCCGTCTACACCGTCATCTCTTTCGGATTATGCTACCGGCGATGCCGATGATAGTTCCGACGGCAGATGTGTCGTTCCGTTTACTTTGAGGTCCGTTGAAACGCAGCTAATTTTGTCCAAGGTATGCGGTAGTTTTTTTTTAAATCTACTTGTGTACAATAATATTGATTGTCAGATGTACCTGCCCACATTTGGCTAACTTGTTCCTGCGCAGAGACCAAGAGCGGCTCGTTTTCTGTCTGAATATTACTGTACAAGTGAATTCTCGCATTTGCTCTTACAGAACGTTTTCCTAATAAAAATTGGTACGTATCTGGAGTGTAGAAAAGTATTCTTACCTCTGATTAGGATGCCACACAGGGAGATCTCGAGGAAATGGTCGAGCGGTGTAAAGAAATGGTGTTGGAAAGTGCGGAATGCAGCGAAGAGCGTAAATGGCTTGTCAGGCGTCTCATCGAGCTCAGGCTACGAGCTCAAGAGTTGAAAGAAAAGTCGGACGAGAGTTTGCTGGAAACTCGGGTTATCCTGGGCCATCACTTGGAACCGCAAAGAACTCACGTCACGTCTGGACCAATTTACTGCGACAATTGTAGCGCAGCTGTGTGGACAATGCTGCAATCTTGGTACATGTGCAACGGTGAGGTCTAGTAGCTGGTTCGTTCTGACCAGGGATTGTGCCAATTACGATGTCCAATACACATCCAGTCGAATCGGCATTGCTTTTCCTATTTTAAGTTAGAAGACTTGACATTTGTTATGAGAAGAAATGATCAGGCCTCCTGCAAATCGGATCGCTCTCTCTCTATTAATATCGATATCACTTCCATGAATTGAACGTGGGTGGGTGGGTGGAACAGAGGCCGAAATGGAAAAGGCTGAGTAGACCCTTTTTCAAACATCGGCATCGTAAGATACTCGATGGATACTTTCATTCCAAACTATTACAAAGTGTGACCTGTTTATCAATGAAATTGATCTCATAGTTCGATTTTTGAAAGCTCAACTTCTGTAGGTTTTCTTCCATCCATGCCTCATTGCAATATTTTCTTAAAGATTGTGGCTTTTGCTGCCATTGGAAATGCCTGAGCGCTATTTGCCGGATCTGCGCACACGTGGTGGCGAGTGAAGCTGGCGGATATACCTATACTAAAGATATATGCCCGGAGATAGGACTTTCCGCCCAATCGTACAGATGTGCCGAGTGTTATGCTGGCATAACGTTCAGTAAGTACATACTCGAAACGCTTGAGGTTCAGCTATTTCTAGCAGGACCATGCAATTATAGGCTTTATAGATTTATATTGAAGTTTGTGAACCGGGAATTTGACTCGTGGTCAGTGGCACGACTCAAATTTTCAATTCAAACTCAACGGCGTTGCGATCAATCTCTGTAGGTGCTTTCCCGAATGGAACATTTACTATATGGATTTGAAATTTTTGTCTTTTTCACAAGCTTTCACAAAAGGATTGTCCCTCTCTTGTTTCGGCAGTCCCTTCAAATACACAGGTATCAATATCAATAAGTGAGCTTATACCGTGCTTTCCATCGCACATGAATGTCTGTCGCACCATCTGTTGAAAGTTTCTTGTATGGCTTCCCTGTAGATAATCTTGTGCTCGAATTAATGACGATATTCTATTGTCAGAAGCAGCCTGGATAGAACCACGCCTTTGCGATTACACCGGACTATACTACTGTCAGCGTTGCCATTGGAATACTACGGCTGTGATTCCTGCCCGGGTAATTCGAAATTGGGACATGGAACCTCGGAAGGTATCTCGGGCCGCAGCCCAGCTTCTGGAAATTCTGGAACAGCGTCCTGTATTGAATTTGGAGCAGCTTAATCCGAAACTCTTCACTCTTGTTCCGGATTTGTCACTGGTCAAGGTGTGGCCAGCTCTCAATTCGCATGAAACGAACACCTCATCCATTGAATATTGAACGTTTTTCAGAAACTACGTGAGGAATTGCAACTGATAAAACGGTACCTGGTCTTTTGCCCGGATGCCAATAACCAGGGATTGCCATGGCGTGCCGGACTACGTCCTCATTTCGTAGAAAATTCTTCCGGCTACGCGATCAAAGATCTTGTCGATCTTCAGAATGGAACGCTCGTGGAGGAGATTCGCACCGCGTACGACACTATGCGTACACATGTCGCCGAAAATTGTGGTTTGTGCAGAGCAAGGTGGGTAGTATAAGAGCGAATACTTTTCACTAGGTATTCGAGTTATCCTTTACTATATACCAGATTTCACCTCTCGCAAACAGCGTTATTGATTTTGATTCCTAATTTTCAGGGGCCACCTGTGCGAGTTATGCGGGAATGACGAAGTGATATATCCCTGGGATGCCAGTTCCATTCCGTGCCCGGAGTGCGCTACAATTTATCACCGTGCTTGTTGGGCGAAGCGTAATCACAACTGTCCAAAATGTACACGAATACAGAAACGACTTGCCCTAAACGATCGGGAAGAAGAAGGTTGCTCCACGGCTGCTACCAATGACATCGAGTTAATCGAAAATAAACAACCTGATGTTGTTGCTGAAGAATATTGATAATAATAGTCTAATGGCCGTTACTCAATGGCAAATTGATCGGTTGCTTCGCGCCTGGGTCTGCTGTACCACCGAAAAATGTATATATTTACGCGAGGAGTGTTAATGTTAAATGTTGGGATTCGAATCCTTCGGCTCAAGTTGAATAAACCGATAGACACAGACTTTTTATATCGTAGTGTCATGTATCGTATGTAAAGGCAACGAAAATTCGAATAAAAATTAATAAAAATTGAGATTAACCTTGCAAATATAAGTAATTTTGATGCCGGTTGTTCTTCAATTTTCGGTAGGTAAAAAAATCTGAACCACGCATAATCATATAATGAATCCGTAAGTATACCGGTGGAGTGAAATTATAGAAGAACCCAAGGTTGGATTAAAAAAAAGTAGTATACCTAGATCCATGTACCGTATTCGCCATAGAAGCCAACCTTACTTATATTGCAGTTCGTTCGGTGTTGGATGAAATGGGTTCGGTCTTGAGCGTCGATGATCTTAATTTAGTGCCGGTGGTATTTCGGGACTTGCGTCTACTCGCGTGTAGAGTGCGTGTATAATACAATACACAGGGGAGAGCCGGGCAAAGTGGGCCCCCTGATGATTTTTCGTACTTTTTTTTATAATAACGAACTTTATAAATGTATTCATTTACTTGCGCCAGGAGACCTGTAAGAACAAATCAAAGGTATTTTACGATAACTGTGGGAAAAGGCGGGCAAAGTGGGCCCCTGTGAAAATAAAAAGAAAAAAAGAGAAGTTCAATCAAATCTGAGGGCGGCACACTTTGCCCGCAAGTGAACGAGTAAATCTACAATTATTGTTAATTTTGAATGAAATCGAAAAATTTATGGGGGGGCCCACTTTGCCCGCCCTTTTCTCTAGTCCTAGAAAATATAGGTCATTTGATGTTTAAAAACTCCTTATGCAAGTAAATTAATAAATTTGTAGTTTTTGTTGATTAAAAGAAAAAAAAAAAAAAAAATTTGGGGGCCCACTTTGCCCGCAATTTTCCAACTTTGCGGTAGACGCTATTCTTCGGTCAGATTTTCGTTTTTTGGTGAAAATGAAAAGATTCTCAACTGGAAACATTATTTTCTTGCCCGGCCCTCCCCTATAGCCAAGAGACAAATGTCTACACCATATACGAAACTGATACGAATAATATAATATAATGTACAATTAAGCCTATACTTATCGTACAGATATCTCATCTATGCTATATTATCAAACTATATTCAATCATTATTCATTCATTATCATAGCTAAAGGCTCGAACGATAGACGTGATGCTCTCATAAGACCCGGTTAGAAATCCCAGAATGCCGATCAATACAATTAGGATGTCCTTGACGAAGGTGAAGATGCCAAGAGTCGAGTTTTGCCCGCATACCACCATCTCAATTATCGGAGGGAAAATCAGGGCGAGTCCGGTACTGCTCACAGCACCCACCAAAGATATGAACAGGCCGAGTTGAGGTATAGCTTCAGCCAGGATGACTACAGTTCGAGAAAGAAATTACACTATTTTTTTTATTGATATCGATATTTTCCGTCCAATCATTCAAGATTATTGATATACCTACGTATTATTACTTATTGTCAAATATGAAAGATCGGAACGGATAAAATCGTTCCTATCCCGCCTTTGGCTTCATGGCATGCTTTTCGGAACACAAAACAGTGTCGAGTAGGTTCGTACACTCGAATCCGAAATTGAACACCAATAATACACGCGATAATTGAACATTGCATATCAATAAAATTTCTTCACTCGTGAGCTATGATAGCTGTTTACCTAAAATTTTCTGTGGAAAAAATCTGAGAATTGCAAACGATACCTCAGGCAATTGGTACCAATACCGATTTTTTAGTTCAAAGTCCCCTAAAATAACGAAAAATCTAACAGACGTGCTCGATTTTCTTCCACCTTAGCTTATTTTGTTCAGCAAACTGTTCCCTCCAATTTCACCGTGACGATTGTTTTTCATGCAATACTCATCTAGATAATATTGCTATTCGTTTATCCAAGTCGATGTCAATCTAATCTTATAAAGTTAAACATTAAATGACAAAACATTGTTAAAATATCGTGTCACGGTAAAATTGTGTCAACTCATTCATATATTGTATGTTCATGTTATATGTTTTGTGTTCTATACATATGATATATGTATATGTATCACTTTTTTATGATAGCGCAGATTGCGCACAGGTACGGAACTGCCTAATATGTGAATCTGGCTTTTTTCTTCACAATCATAGTAGGAAACATCAACGAAGAATCGTACGGAATAGTTCACTGAACAAAATGAGCCAAGGTAGAATAAAATTGCACAAATCTGATGGATTTTTCGTTATTATGAAGGAATTTGAGATAAAAAATTGATATCTAGACTAAGCTATGGTTAAAAAAAAATCTATTTGTTTACTGAAGAATTTTCGGGAAGTTATGATGGCTCATAAGTAAGTGATTAGTGACTTTAACGTATATTCAATATTTGATTATCGCATATGATATTACTTAGAAATGTACTGATTTCAGTGTATGAACCTCCTTCAGGCGATGCGTTACTCGACTCTCAAAATAGACTCAGATGTCCCCGAATTTTATCGAAGCCCACGGGTCTCACACGCAAGGAAGAGTGTATCGACCGCCGCGTTGAAAAACCGGCTGTCTTGCCTTCGAAAAAACCCGAGGTAGCCGGGTTTTTTTTCACGCGGTCGTCGTTATACAGCGGGGCAATGCTACATGTGATTCCGAACACACACATGCATGTGAAGACACCTTGGTTTTACGCAAACACAAAAATGGCATGAGAATTACGGAAGTACTATCACGATTTCAAAATGTATGTTTCATTTCTTGTTATTCGTGAATCCAAGATTCTGATGACATGTTTGCGCATACATAAGATAATACTCACACGTGAAGATGCAGAGGGCAGACCGGAAGCCGATCTCAGCGACGGCGGGCCATCGAAAAGGCCCATATTTCTCGGCTATGGACGGCCAAATGATTTCCACAGGTACATAAAACTGCAACGCGTAGGTGAACAATATACCCAAGGATATAGCAATTTTGATGCACTGAGGCAATCTGTGAATAAGAGAACCACCTATACAGATTATATTGCACGCTATGGCATCGATGGTGCCTATCATGATCGAATATGAAATTCCATTGACTCTACAAATATATTCACTCGGTGCGATTAATGCTCTGCAGGAACGAGCCGGCAAATCGAATAAACTTGTCTTGCGGCAACTAAGTTCCGTAGTTTTACATTGCGCACTATACCTAGTGCTCTGTTATCCGCACCGTCTGGGAACGAGGCACTAATTTCTTCGAGACTAATTTCTTACAGACTTCGAGGATTAAACGTTTTATCGCGGGAATCACGCAAAATAGCGTGTGCGATACGTGCAGATGGCCGATGTCCAATGCGTACGCACGTGTGATAACTTTACACTCGACAGATATCGGCCACTGTGCGCGCACTTGTAACAGAATACATTATTATCCAGTGTGCACTTACATCTGTGTCTTGTCGAGGTTCAGCGTCACGGATCCTTCGACCGCATCGCCGTATTTCAGGTAAGCCAAAAAACCCGTCGACACGAACATTCCGGAAACGAGAACCATTCCAACGTTCAATACTCCCAGCGGCTTATCGAAATTGCTAGGCTTTTTCATCTCATTCTTCAGAGGCAAGACCTGAGTATTGGATTTGAATCATTGATTATAAACACCTGTGTACGTATACCATATGTAGACGTGGATCAAAATACGCGGATCGTGTCCGCGAGTCCGCAGGCGTGTGAAATAGACACAGGTATATGTAGGTATGTATGTCATACAGGTCACAGGTCCGCTATAGCTTTCGGGGATAATCGCGACTTCGGCTGTTAGTGCTGTTACTTATTAGCAAGGTATATCATGTATAATGCACGCCCGAAATACCATTGGTGCATGTAGATCAGTAGATATACGATTAACTCACCAGACTGATACCTTCGAAAGAATAGACAACTGTGCCGAAAAATAGTGGCAGTGTATTCCACGATGCAACGTATTTGATTCGCCCCTCCTGCGTGATCGGTGGCAAATCGGTGGACATAATGTAGATCGTGCACACGTATCCTGCGACCATCAGAAAATTCGCTAAAGAGGATATTGGTACCATGTATTTCAGATTTCGTATCCAAGTTGTGAGAAGTATTGGGATAAAAATGATGGCCATGTGCAAGTGAACGTCCCATTTCAGCCCGTATACGTCCATCACCTATGGGCAGAGATATCTGGGTAGCGGAACATATTCATTGGATAGCCATCGGCGGTGTATAGGAAAATGACATTTGTATTCGGAAAGGACTGTAGCCAGAATACGTACGTGGCATCGTAGGGGCAGCGCGGATAGATACGAAAATGAAATCGACGTTCATCAAGTATATGCAAGGTTGACATAAAAATGTCATTACAAAGTAAACGTTAATCTGACCAATTCGTTGTGAGAATTAGGTGAAACATTACCACTCAAAAGCGGTACAAATTTTGTTGCGGTCGGTGAGTGTTTAGATGATGTACACGATGTATAGGTACAGATATAGGTATATATATATGAGTATAGGTATACAGGGTGTACCAAAATTAGGAGCACAAAATGATAGGGGTAATAAAGGGGGTCGAGCTGAGTAAATTGACCCCAATAACATGTGGTCTGCGAAGTCGCGTTCGCGAGATACGGCCGATTAAAAAGTCGCGATAGCATTGGTATTTAGCAGGCAAATTCGCAGCGGAGATCGTTTGGCAGTCTGGTATTTAGGCACACTCAACCACTGATACGGTTAACAATCATTTCCAGTTTAATAATCACAAGCTCAAAGACTATTCGTTGAAATTTGTTCATGAAAAGGTCGTGCGCATCTAAAACCAGAATACCGACCGATTTTCCCTATCAATCTGGCTGTTAAATACCAACGCTAGCGCGACTTTTTAACCGGCCGTATCTCGCGAACGCGACTCCGCAGACCACATATTCTTGGGGTCAATTTACTCAGCGCGACCCCCTCTGTTTCCCCTATCATTTTGTGCTCCTAATTTTGGGACACCCTGTATAGTTATATGTATTATGTATATGCGCACCTGTTTCATGTTTGAAGAAATAAATACAAAGTAGACGCAACAAAATCCTAGTTGCGTAGTACACAAAAATAAGTTAACCAACTTTCTGGAACGAAATAAAACTAATTATTAAAAATTCAATTCATAATGGTTTCGATAAGACAAGAACGATTACTCCTGATACGTATACATGCATATATACAGAGAACATAGCATAGCGGTGGTCACTTGTGTTTCTAGGAACCGTAATATAGTTTCACCATTTTTGTGCTCCCAATTGGGCGAACATGTCAAAGGTTACTGTATGCACCGTAGGTGGTAGTGGCCATTACATTTCGATATACGCGGTAGCTATCATCCCCACGTGATAGGCGCTATGCTTAGATATGAACATGCTGGCCATAATCATTTCCAAGAAATTTTCGCCGAGGACAGAGAAATGATAGATTCGGTAAAATTCGCTTGACTCGGACGCAGATAGAGGAAAAAGACATGTTGTGACTGGAATGGCATTTTTACCCTTCACAGCTGTTGTATATTTATAACAATTTAATTGAATTACCTATTGTGAGAAATTATCATTAAAAACCACTGCACAAGAGTAACAAAATACTGTCTGACTATCATCTCGCCTGTTGGGTCTGGACTGACCGAGACTGTGATTTCAGTTTTAAGCGAATGTTTGATAGCTGCTATTTGAAAATCTGCCACGGATCGCTTAGGAATATCACGAACATAACTTTTGTACTGGTATGTATCAAGACATATGTTGCACAAGTTGGTATTACTACAGTCTGAATAATCGATTGCACATCGGAATCATCTAAATATCAAACAGCTCACTGCAGCCATTGATCAGCGACTGCAAATACTGCGAAATCACTGCAGAAGCATGGAAGCATACGTAATATTACCTCATCACAGTGGAATATTTCCGGAGGCTCAACGGCCCTGTAGCGAAACACAACTCTACGGTTCCTGCGAAGCCAGGATTATGTACACCTCCTTCGCCAAGTCGCCTCGACATCTCTTCGCTGCACCGAAGCTGTAGGGAATGAGAACAGGATACACATATGTAAGTCATTGAATCTTTTCATTTTCACCAAAAAACGAAAATCTGACCGAAGATTAGCGTGTACAGCAAAGTTGGAAAATTGCGGGCAAAGTGGGCCCCCCAAATTTTTGAAAAATTAACAAACACTACAAATTTATTCATCTACTTGCATCAGGAGTCTTTAGACATCAAATGACCTATATTTTCTAGGACTAGAGAAAAGGGCGGGCAAAGTGGGCCCCCTTATGAATTTTTCGAAAGACTTTGCCCGCCTTTTCTGACTGCAGTTCTCGTAAAATATCTTTGATTTGCAAGTTGATTTGTTCTTACAAGTCTCCTGGCGCAAGTAAATGAATAAATGTATAAAGTTCGTTAATTTAAAAAAAGTACGGAAAATTATCAGGGAGCCCACTTTGCCCGGCTCTCCCTTATATTATGTCAATAATGAGAAACATTTCCACCTCGCATCAATTAGTAGGATATAGGCATTAAATTTCCAGAGCGTAGGCTCAAGTAAAGTGAATTTAGGTCACAATTGCACCTGCACAATTCATAAAGTACTCCGCAGCAGGAGGATTGGCGTAAGTCACATGAGCGGGCGTTGAAACTTTGAGAGTCACAAAATACACGAACACATTATACATATATGATACCTACCAGAATGTGCTGAGCGTGTACGCATATAACACCCAGAAGTATGGTGAGCGGCGGAGCCAGCATTAGCCCTGCGTTTTTGTAGGCATCACCAAGGGCGAACATCCCGGCTCCAACATTGCCTTTGAACAAATGCATCAGAGTTCCGATGTACCTGCACCGGGGATCGTGCATGTATTATTTAAAATAGTACGAAATATGTGATTCCATAGAGTTATGGTTTTTTGAAAAAATTAGTGCATCTGCAACAAGTATGAGGTGGAAAATACTCGTACAAGGAATTTGCCACGAATGAAGAATACCAGTCACAGAGTCCTACGCTTTACCATCCGCATTTAATATCGTTTACTTTTTACTTTCTTCGACTAAATTAGGCTCATAACAATGATGTAGACTATCCGATCAAATAATTGTTTTTTCGGGGCAGTCCGGTATTGGGTACCAATTGGGTAACAATGAATATAGAATATTGGTGATTCTAATTTTTCCTTCGATTCTGTTGATATTGTATTTGACATTCATATTATACTGAATAAACAAATGATCATGCCGGAATACCATGAGTTAATGAAACGCTCCCCAAATCCAGATATAGAGTACCTAGGCATACCTGGGTCAGGACTGTTTAATGTCCAAAAATAATCACATTATTATATTTATTTCGATGCAGAATGGGGATACCCCGAGAAAATAGGTCAAGATAGATCAAACGTTACGACGTCACTTGTTGTGGATTTTGGAAGCATGTACCCCATTTTGTTCTGGATGCACTGAAATTTAGAACTGTTCTATCCAGCTGTGCCGGATGCCGAATTTGGCCCAAATTTTCGGATTTTAGAGGAACGATCATTACCCGATCCTGCCCCGATTCCTATAGTACCCCTATATGTGCCCTATTATACCCCGGTCTTCCTACCTATGTATAGTATGCGTCAACTGTCAATAATTCCAGTATATGTAGTTATGTATCATTAGTTACTTGCGTTACATACATACATTCCATCGGTTTCCGGAATCAATTTCAGCTGTAATATTATGTTTCAACACAATTCCTCAAATGTCACTTACGAAGTTGGGTGGCTCACAGAGACACCATGAGCACCAGCTTCCCCTCTTGCAGAATCCCCTTTTTCATTAGCAACGACCATTATCGGATCCTTGGACTGAAAGGCGCCATAGCTGTCGCCATTACTGTATGCACAAAAGTATAGATATCGATAGATGAGGCGTTCGACTCTTACTCTCATACAAATTTCTAGGACCAGATGTTCATGTAAGTAGGATTCTGGGTATGCATAAGTAAGTATATCTTCTGTTCTATACCCGACTGGTATGGTGGCCACTTTGAAGGCGGTTTCGTCCCCGTACTTGGTAGTGGCTGTGTTTCTTGGGGGTGTTCCACGTCCGGGACTAGCGTGCAACTCCATTCCCTGTAAGATAAACGATACATACGGTTTTTTCCCTAACTGACTACCGTGCAGTGTATTATTCGTATACAATGCAATATATGCCAAGTGAAGTAATAATTCAAGTTGATTCAAGTTGTGAATTATAACTCTCAATTCCGGAAGCCTGGCCAGTACGAGGCCATGGATGTTACGCTCTGCCCAGATGAGACACAGCGAGCGTTGGCTCGACATCCATGACCTGGTGCTGTCAAGCCTTCCAGATTAGGGGTAATTACTCTCTAATAGGGTCGCGCCACGCTGTGTTTGCACGATTGACATGAGTTACTTTGTAGCGATACCATGATAATTATCAGGTGACGACAAGGATGCGGACGTATGCCGCACAGACGACAGAAGAGAACGATGCAGTATTGTGCACAGGTATCATTATGGCAAACAATAGCCCATCTTATTGACCCTCTGTCGATAACCGGTAGACCTTGAAATCCACTTCATTGAAGTCACCCCAGTCTTCGAAAGAAATCCGAACCCAAGTACAGTGTATAATTTTGCATGCACAGTATGCACAATTTCTATCGAGGTGTAATATTTATGTCTAAGGTTGGAAATAACTTTTATTCATTACTGAGATTTTACCGGTGTATCGGTATATCCGAGGGGTTAATTATCCACTCGTTAAGAGCATGCTACACTCATTTTTTACTCTTCTTACCGACCTTTTCGGGTTTTCACTGATAGCAAAGCCTACGCGTCGCGAGCGCGGAAAAGGAACCAAGAGTGCAATTCTAAATGGAATTCCGAAGATATATATCGGAAAACTTCTTTGTTTCATGCAACAATGAAGACGTATTCTTTTAAACTGCACAAACAATTACCATTTTGTGCAGTTTAAAAGAATACGTCTTCATTGTTGCATGAAACAAAGAAGTTTTCCGATATATATCTTCGGAATTCCATTTAGAATTGCACTCTTGGTTCCTTTTCCGCGCTCGCGACGCGTAGGCTTTGCTATCAGTGAAAACCCGAAAAGGTCGGTAAGAAGAGTAAAAAATGAGTGTAGCATGCTCTTAATCGACCGTACATCTGACTTCAACTGATGTCAAGCTACTGCCTTCTGACTTCAAGTGATTTCAGCTGACTTCAACTGACTCTTTGGAAGGTGCACACTTAACTCCAAAAGTGGTTAACCCGTTGGGTATATTTATCTGCGCTATGAGACATTTTCTGAAACCCCTGGAATCGCTATTCCCATCATAAATGAGTGAAATCCATATGTTGTAGACGGTCTTTGATTTAAATTACTTGTCTCATTGTTATCGGCCGTTCTCTCTCGCTCCTACAGCGGTGCAACCTATGGCGGTATCTCCCTCGCACTCACTCTAAGGTCACGTGCCCTTTATCTTACCCTAAGGAGATACCGTTATACCAGAGGCTCATTCCAAACGTGGGCGAGTAGTCGGAGGAGTGACGCAAGATATACCGCATATATGGCGATTCTTCGGAAATCTCGCAGCTACCGGACACCTTGCCACAAATTCCATTCAATTCGATTCGACTATACGTATAAATAAGAGACGAAACCTATCATTACCTGAAATCAGGGGAATAACCTGTGACCCCTACCTGTTTAGTTGGACAGTGTTGAGTCGATTTGGTTCAGCGGTAGTTCGAATATCCGAATTATGAATTTCGATTCATCCAGTAGTGGGATGCGGATTCGTTTTTTATATAAAAATGTCCACAAGGCACCGAGTCCCTCGTAAGAGTTAATAGACTAATCAGGCTAATGGAACAGGGTACTCTCGGACCACAAAGTCCGCGGCGGGTATATACCTACCTACTATTCGGTATAACTATATACGATGCGGAGTAACCGCATCCACACTGCAGGAACTACCCATCCAAATTCCAGACCATTGCAGTCTCATAATAAAATGAGAAAGAAACTCATTCTTTCAGCAGATTTAAGGCGTATTCGTTTATATGGAATCAGCGAAACGAGGCATGGTCTCTGACCTCTGTATCCGATGTATAGTAGTATACATATAGTACATCTGTAGAAGACTGCGAATACGTATGTGGAACATAGGACTTGGATCGCTACATGTGGTCAGTATTACATTCATACTGCACACAATTAGAGTGTGATTTTGGCAATAGGTGGCGACCGTTTGAAATAGAACTTATGCAAATAGGTTCTTATAATACATGTGACTGCAGTCAAATAATTGTGGTTTCTTCTTCAGCTATTGATCTTCATTCTTCATACCGCTGAGCATAATTCATCTTTTGGTTCAAAACTAGATACTCATTTTACTCGGTCGATTGTGGATCTGGACGCAGAAGCTTCGAGACAACACAAGGCGACAAAACTCTCGGCCGAATAAGATAATTATACATAGGTATAATAATACGATGAAATGAACCTCCTCTCAAATCGACTGACAAGCAAAGGTTGTATGAAAAGAAATTCATTCAACTGTAGATTGAAAGTCGTATAGAGATAGTGACATGATTTTCAATGACATGCGCCATTTCAATGGCTTAGTTATTTTCTTCACTTTGCGTTCTTCGGTCTAATTTAAACTTGCATCGTGCCAGGAGACGTCAACGACGGTCTCGCCTGCGTGTTATATCTAGAAATACCAACCAAAGAGAGATAATCAGGAGACTCGGAACAGGAATTAGACGTTATAGTTTTTTTTAGCGTTCACCGGCGCACCGAAGCCACTGCAGAATGTCACACTACACGCGAATACGATACAATGATAATCCTCGGCATGTACTTCAATATATACGTGATATGAAAAGATCAGACTATTGTCAGTACCTGTACCCGTAGGTACAGGACTATCTGTTTCTATACCGCTTTCTGCAATCTTTTTATCCGTTTCTATCCGTTTCTATCCACATTTTTACCAGGGGTATCTATCTCACGTCGCTGATTGTGCGGCGAAGCTGAGGAGTGCTCCCAAACTATGGGATAATAATTCTTCATAATTATCTCATCGACCATCAATAGATTACCCCTGCACTCGTTGGTATACTCACTACGATACGTTGTAGACGACGCTTACCCACACATGTATACGAAACACGTACCTCTTGATTCCATTTACTTATATGTGATAAATGTGATAAATCTAATAGACGCTAATCAGAGTTATTGTGTCTACAAACAAAGATAAGTGCGGCACCATAGTCGGACGCGAACGCGAAAATCCCGTGACCTAGATTTTCATTTTCTACCGTTGCAGTTGCACATTACTCGGCTCACCTATCGGCACACGGCAGGAGACGCGAGTAGCGGCTGCGGGGAATTCGCGGCTTTGGTCAACTTTCAAATGTTTAATAATACGTCGCCGTATTGCAATTTCAGCAGTTTCATGATTTTTGCGGATGCACAATTATGAATGGTATTCAAAGATAAAATGCTCACCTCTTGTGCGATATACGCGGCGGGCGCTGGCGTGACTCCTTTTCAAACTACACGAACGAATTTGAATTTAACGTCGCGGTAAGACTGGCGGAAGTAACTTGTGGTATAAAGCCCACGACCCACTTTGCACAATTTCCACTTATTTCGTCAATCTCTCGAAACTTGAATCCACCATAAACTCAGCGTGTGTACGTATAATAGTACACACATACGACCGCAGGGTAGTAAGTACTAAGTATATAATTGGGCCAATTAAAAATCAGAACGATGATCAAATCACTCGACTCCGTATTAACCTCTTATGTACTGCATACCCATCACGGAGGGACTATACGTGCGTACGAAATATGAATAGTGCGTACGAAATATAGTTATAACAAGTTCAATTGTAAATTGACTTTCTTATCGTGTATTGATATATCACTGCAGGTAGGTGTATCCTGCAATTTGTTGTAATGTGCTGCTCGTATTTAGTTACGGCATAATGCGACGTAATTTGGCAAGAGTCTTATTTTAAGCACTTTTATTACGTATAATATACTTATAAATTAACTCCTATACCTATAGTCGCCGAGTTCTAACGACGAAGAATGACTCGAGAGAGAGCGAGAGAGAGAGAGAGAGAGAGGACAGAGCAACACGCGTACTATGTATAGGTATCTTTCCGGTACATCTATCTATACACATGTATCTCCACTGTTTTAAGATTTGTCGTGGGGCTGTCGTCGCGCGTAGGTCGACCAGGGGCGACAGACTGATCGTGAGACACTGTAATGACTGACTGACTGACTGACTAACTTTCTGAGACTGCAGCTAGCTGTGCGGTATGTATTGCGGGTCACGGCGGGTACTGGTTTGGTACATATAGATTATACACGGAGGAAAATGGATAGTAGTATCAGGAATTATCTGGTTAGTATTTGTATGATGTGTATAGAATTCTAATTGAATATATAGATCGTTTGCTGCAGCCTTGATATTGCTTCGTTTAAAACGTACGTACGTATACATACAAGATAGGTGTCTCAAGAAAATGATCAGGATCACCGT
Source organism: Euura lappo (assembly GCA_018257835.1). Lineage (NCBI taxonomy): Eukaryota > Metazoa > Arthropoda > Insecta > Hymenoptera > Tenthredinidae > Euura > Euura lappo. The sequence continues at coordinate 38,254 of JAEUYN010000959.1, read as the reverse complement.
GGTTGTCGTTTTTCTGCAATGTGCGAGAATAATAATATATAAATATTATTATTATTACTATGAGTCAGCGTTTTAACGTTGTAATGTTTATTTATCATCTAAGTTTTTTTTATACTTCAGTGCAATTTTTTCGTCCGTACCTTAATGCCTTAATGGCTTATACTCGCTGTCCACTCTTATATACCAAGTTTTTCTTTGTACTTACGCTGTATAGGGTTTTACCCGTTGAGTTGAATAAATAAATAAATAAATAAATAATGTTGAGATCACCATTTTTTGCACGTCCCTGTAGGTTCACTCCAAAAATCATGTTGATCTGCCACAAATCGATAACGCGTCGAGGGTTGACGAATCGAAATAGTTGATAAATTCACATACCTTCGACATCTTGGATTGTCATTTCAACACACTTTTCAAGTCAATTCAACAGAATGATAACGTATAACGGTTTTGAAAATTCAAAACCATTCGGAAATTTCATTGCCAATATTATACTCAATTTTATATACAGAATGTTTTGAAAATTCGGCTGAATACTCATATGATATGAAAATTCATGATACTTTCATTTAACAAGCGTCACGAGTGACAAAAAACCGACTTCAAAACCAAACTACTCAACCGATTTTAATGAAATTTATATGGGACCAATCTGAAAGTATACCCTTTCGAATAAAAAAAGAATTTTTTAAATCGGTTTATAAATAACGGAGTTCTGAGGTAACAACAAGCATAATAAAAAAAAATTAAAAAAAAAAATTACAACCGAATTGAGAACCTCTCCTCCTTTTTTGAAGTCGGTTAAAAACTGCCTCGTATTTTCACTTCCAGTATAAGACCCGGTTGCATAAACGTTTGGTAACATTTATCCCGGGGGTACCGTTCAATTGTTCAATACACATTGACACATTAGATAAATGTGTGATAAATATGTGTATGAAACAATTGAACGATACCCCCGGGGTAAATTTACCCAAGGTTTATGCAACCGGGCCTAAGTATGCGTGAAAAATGCACGAGTGAATGGACGATACTAAAATTGAGATAAAGGAAAAAGACTGCATATTCGTATACTACCAGAGATCGACGCCCGATACGAATAAAAGCACGTTTCAAATTTCGGGTCGAAAAGAGCACGTTTCAGCTTGACTCGAATACTAGCACATTTCGGGTTGACTCGAATACTAGTACATTTCGGGTTGACTCAAATAATAGCACGTTTCGGGTTGACTCGAATAATAGCACGGTAAAAACGTGCTATTATTCGAGTCAACCTGAAACGTGCTCTTTTCCACCTGGAATTTGAAACGTGCTCTTTTCCACCCGGAATTTGAAACGTGCTCTTTTTCGCCCGGATTTTGAAACGTGCTATTCTCCACCCGGAATCTGAAACGTGCTTTTACGAGAACGAGATAATCTCGACGTATGTCCGAACGTAGACATTAAGAGAAACGCATTCAGAATTCATTGTGATTGAACTTCGTAATACTCAATCCTGGACGAGATTCGAACCGAGACGATCATCAGTGCTCGCATTACGATCGGTTGCACGATCGGCTTAAACACTACTACGCTATGCCATCGCTTATAGTAGAGTAACCAACATTTTCGTATGTATATGGGCAATTCCACCAATTATCAACCAATGTTTGGGCCTGAAAAAATTGATTTGCCTCAATTTTTTTCCTCGCATTCTGTGAACCGAGATTGGCAGATTCACCAAGTTTCAGCCAAATAGGACTCACCGTTCACGAGGAATACGATATTCAATTTTTAGGATAAATTTTTTTTACGCATTTTGAACGTACTTCCAACGTCACAATAAAAATTCGAAAAAATACGTTTTTCATGTGAAAAACTCTCAGCTTTTCGAATCCATTTTTCATTCTTCACTATCTCTGCTGAAACCAGCTCAAAAACACGTTTTTTGACAAAAAACAGCGATTTCTCGATGTGCTCAATGTTTTATCATTCTTTTGAATTTTTATTCTGAAAGCTGAGATTTTTTCAGTAAGAAACCCAAATTTTCAGAGTGGGACGGCTAGTGGTCACGTGTGAGCTACGATTAACCCCTTGGCAGTGAGGCAAAAATGGGATTTTCGTGCCACTTTTGTGTTTGAAAAAAAAGGCTTATTGAAATTTTCTTCCGCCATATTGGATCCGCCATTTTGAATTTTTGAAATCTGACGTCATATTCGGATCCAGCGACCTCGAAAACCTGAAGTTACTCACTTTCATCGGAATCAAACTGTTTTCCGAATTTGCGTCCGCCATATTGGATCCGCCATATTGGATCCGCCATTTTGAATTTGAAAAATCCGATTTCAGATTCGGATTCAGTGACCTCAAAAACCGTAGTACTGAGATTGTAGGATGAATGTATTGACTTTTTTTTCAAATACAAACGTGGCACGAAAATCCCATTTTTGCATCATTGCCAAGGGGTTCATCGTAGCTCACACGCGACCACGTAGCCGTCCCACTCTGAAAATTTGGGTTTCTTACTGAAAAAATCTCAGCTTTCGGAATAAAAATTCAAAAGAATGATAAAACATTGAGCACATCGAGAAATCGCTGTTTTTTTTGTCAAAAAACGTGTTTTTGAGCTGGTTTCAGCAGAGATAGTGAAAAATGAAAAATGGATTCGAAAAGCTGAGAGTTTTTCACATGAAAAACGTATTTTTTCGAATTTTTATTGTGACGTTGGAAGTACGTCAAAAATGCGTAAAAAAAATTTATCCTAAAAATTGAATATCGTATTCCTCGTGAATGGTAAGTCCTATTTGACTGAAACTTGGTGAATCTGCCAATCTTGGTTCACAGAATGCGAGGAAAAAAATTGAGGCAAATCGATTTTTTCGGGCCCAAACATTGGTTGATAATTGGTGGAATTGCCCATATTATTCCTGCTGATGTGGTAATGAAATTGCGTCAACGTATCACATTTTTACAGATTTTAACGGGAAATCGGATTATTAATGTTGATAAGACCGTACGCGACAGACTAAACCCGACGACGGAAACCATTTTTGTTACAACATCAGATCAATATGTATGTATATTTCACCAGTCAATCTCGACATAAAATGTGTAGGTAATTGTGTTGGTGAAACAACACAAATTTGACATTTTCCATTCAGTAAATACAGACTGAAGTTTTGTTGTTGAAATAAGCAGCTTTTGTGTTGAATCTAACGAGCAACACTTTTCGGAGTATAATATACTGACGTAATCAGGAAATGTTGAAGATACCCAATCGTCCACGTACACGCTGAAAGAACTAAAACTATTCTTGAACCAAGAGTAAAAATACTCTTTATTTCGAAAATTTGTGATATTCATTTCTCGAGTGCTATACAATTTTATTCTTGATGCAAGAATAGTTTGTTTCGTGTGTAATCACACTAATCCTTTCTGATGAAATGAAGCACAGGCCTTCGTTAGGCATACCTGGGAGAGGGCTTGTTTTATTTCGCCAGGAAACCTCGGTACACGGGTACGGCAACAGATACGGATAGAAGAAGCCGCGCATCCATTCGTTTTTCCGATCTGAAAAACCAGTATTCGGATACCTACTCAAAAGGTGAAACGACCGGAGGTATCGAGAAAAGTATTCCATTTTCCATGGTATGATGCTCACCTGGGGAGAGATTCATTCGCATCTGCGAAAGTTAATACTCAAGTGCGTACGATTGTCTAAATATTACCCGCCGATGCCCAGCCATGACGTCTGGCTATGGGCAATTAGTGATGTAATTGCACTCGCTGGCCTATACCTATATTGTGTGTGGTTTTGTTTCCACATACGTCACCATCGGGATATATGACCTCGAATACTGTCAGCCGACGCAACTTTACCTGCAGTAATTCAAATTCATTCGTAGTACGTACGTTTTATTGGATGCATCCTACCGTTACGCTACAAAGTTATGTATGGGCCATACATCAGGTAATCGACGTACTACTATGCATTTGTAGTCCAAAAATTCGATACTCTTTGTTGAGTCTCCAGCAGACAACCTCGAACCCTTGTAAAGGTCCTTCGAGTTTAAGCAACGTAGGGTAGACTGGGGATGGTTGTAACAGAGTACGGTTGTAACATTGTTAATATCTCTAAAACTAAGGGTAGGACATTTATACACATACCGCCGCCTGGTAATCCGTGCAAGCTCACTCATCATATTGTATATGTCTTAATGCTTCATCGTTTGGTCTTTACACCTTTCACCCTCATCATCCGCATCCCCAACTTCATAGTAACTTCATAACTCCGAAACTTCCTAATCACTCAACTATAATTTATCGAGTATATCTATATGTTTCTATGTATTCTATCTTTTTGTATACTACTCCGTTTGCCTAATGGTTGTCCATCGGCCAAGGCATATAAATAAAATAAATTACAAGTAGTCCGAACGAGCACATTAGTAGGTGGCGGTCCTCCGTGCAATGCGGAAGTGGGTAGCGGGGCCCATTGTTATTTTCGGGCCTAAAGTAAGTTCTTACAATCTTAGTTAAACATCGATAGTTAGACTTCTATGATAAATCTCCAATTTTTCTTTTGTTCGTATGTTTCCTTGGCCAATTCTGGGTCAGCATTCACAGTATTTTGAGTTGATAGATTTGACGGAATAAATGAAATTTTGACTTGAAGTGAAAAAACTCGTCTGGGGTCAGTTGTAACAGTTGGTCCGGGGACATTGCAACCATTTGATGGCGGATGATTACAGCTAACAATATTCCTTCTCCTTCTTTTATTCAGGCATTATCGTAGTTTATGTTATGAAATAATAATAATAATATGAAAAAACATTATATTTATAAGATTTTATCCAAACGAAAATATTCGGCCATCAAGAGGTGATGAAAAGTTATTTTTATATTTTTTAGTTCCTGAAACACGTATTCCTTATGGGAATGTCTGATACTAATGATCAAAATCCTGATAAATAATCTAATTTTGTGAAAAAATCTTGTGTTACAACTGACCCTGGGGTTGGGGTCAGTTGTAACACTTTTCCGATTTTTTTTTGACAGGCTCATACTTTTTTTCTATTTATGCTAAAGAGTCCTACTTAGCGCCATTTTGTCAGCAATTGAATGCTCTTTGCTATGGTATTTGGAACATTGATGTGTTCACTGTAGTTTCAGCTCAGTGAGGGCAAAACCGAAAAATGTTACAACCGTCCCCAGTCTACCCTACGCATGAGTGCAACGTCTACAAGAGGTCACGGGCGGTCAACAACATTAGAGCTCATGATTGAATTAACAACGACGATGATGTTTTGTTTAAAAAAATCGCTGCAAGACGTTTCCCGACGATTCAATGCAGCACCCTCGAAGAGTATACGTTCATGATGAATGACGAAGCTACAGGACCGGGTAATGCAAAAAAGAAGTTTTCGCTCGGTACGAAGATGCAACGGACCAATTTCAATGAAAGTACGCGACGCACCGACGCACGCCTCAATGTGGTCGTTTAAACTTATCAAGTTTAAACTTATTCAATGACACGTCTCAAGGGTACCATTTAATCGTAAGAAAGCATCCTGCAAATGCTTAACAACACCGCAGACATATATTATTGTTTAATGATGAGCTTTGACGCTGCGGGTTTGCAAACTGCAAGAGCATTTCACATTGGCTGCAACTGTAGTCAGAATTTTTGTCCGTCGATTGGCACAGAACCTGAATGCATTAAGGCCAACGATACAAGGTTTTTCATCTCTATTTATATGTATTATATGTATCCACCTATGTTGTAGGCATGTTATCACTATTATACGACCGTCCAACTCTAAAAAATCATGACTGCAGCACGCCGGAATACGAACCTTGCCAAAAAGTATACCGTATAGACGATTGAAACACTCCATTTCGACCAATCACCATACACATAACGGCACAATGCGACGGACTGACGCGCACGCGAATCCATCCACTGCGATTATACGTATAATACAATAGAGCATGGGTAGCACGTGGATCGGCAGGTATACCCCGGGGCATTTGAGATCGTGGATTGACTATATTTATACAGTTATTATTATAGGCTCATCATCATTATTTCCTTTAGTTCACAAGGATACCGAGCCCCAAACAGCGTTTTCTTTCTTCCTCTCATCGTCAGAACTTTCCTATACGTCTCGCAGCTCGGGCGTTTGCTTGCCTCAATGTTGCTAATTCTATACGTGTACGTACAGGTATACTCCTGTAGAGTATATTATACGTTGGAAAGACCTTGGGGAAAAATGCCTGACAAAACAATCGAATTATCCTGATCCAAGCATTTGCCCGAGATCTTATCGCGAATCGAATTAATGTAAATCGAATAGGTGAATTCTTTTCGACCGAAGTAGAATGAATACGAGAAAACATTAAAACTGTCACATCGTTGTGAGACATTCCAGTATATGGAGCATGATTAATCACAGTTTCAACTAGTTAAGATCTGAATATTGATGATTCTGATTTACATTGAGATTTACATAAAATCTTACAAACAAACCCTATAGGTATAGGTACACCGACACGTGACGTTATAACAGGGTTACCAGAAAATATACTCATACACGATTGAATATACTGGGTGTTATCCGCACATAGGTTTTCGCACAATAAATAATTACTATTAAGGTGGTTTCTTGTATGTAGTACTTGTCTGTAAACACAAGGCAAAGTCGTGTACATCATTGTACACGATCCCGGGTTCGATTCCCGGATCGTCCGTTAATTTTTCACATCAGTTTTTTCAATTTTTTCAAAACGTATCACTTCCAAATAATTATTTTATTTGAGAGCCAATTGCTGGCAAACTGTAGATTATGACCACCGGTATTGTATGTAGCATGTAAATAGATCCCGCGCGAATGTCAGTGCCGAGCGTATAATAAGTAGTTGCAGTTGTGTTAAATTCCGTCTATGCTGATTGTAAAACGTATTGATTCCCACGAGGACGGTGAGTTTCGCTTGGGTACGAGAATAACTTGAAATAATCTGTAATTGATATCTTCATGGGGCATTCCACGCCAACTCGACCAGTGTTAAACCCCGACCATCTAAAAATCATTCCACGTTTTTTTCTAACATTCTATTAAATAAAAAACGCGTCCTGAATTTTTTTCAGATTTTTTTTTATGAAACCGTTAATTTTTTATGAATTTTTGAAGTTTATTGAGCATGTCACTTTTTAAAAATCTGAAAAAATTCTCAAAAGTCCAGTCGATGATACAAAACAGCCCCCGTTTAGGAAAACGTACGCCGAATTTTTTTTCTATTTTTTTTTCACTCAATTCGGAATTTTCTAATTTTTGGAACTGAAGTTATCTAACACAGGATCAAATTTCAAGCGTCAAATAAGGTTCAATTTACTCGGAAACGTTCGGTTAGACCATTTAAGAACCTTATTTATATATTGACGCTTACAATTTGATCCTGTGTTAATTTCAGTTTTTGAAATTAAAAAAATGCGAATTAAGTGAAAAAAAAAAAAAAAATGAAAAAAAAATTCGGCCCACGTTTTCCTGAACGGGGGCTGTTTTGTGTCATCCATTGGGTTTTTGAGAATTTTTTTCAGATTTTTAAAAAGGGGCATTCTGATGCTCATTTTTACTGAGTAGAATGTTAGAAAAAAGCATGGGATGATTTTGAGATGGTCGGGGTTTAACACTGGTCGAGTTGGCGTGGAATGCCCCTTATATTTTCGCTTCCACGTAAAATGGTTGTAAGAAGAATATTGTGAGAGTAACGATACAACCAAAATCGTATTTCAGAAGAAATCGACGGAAAACCGAAGAGTAACGAAGGGCAGAAAAATATTGAAAACAAAGACCGTACCAATGCAATAATACAGTATAGATATCGATTCTTCCCGCTAGGATCCCGAACCCTACACCACGTAACTGAATTAAGATAAGAAAACTCAAGATCCAGCTGAGACGAGTACAAGTAGAATAAACGAAACGAAAATCGATTGAAGATATAAAATGTAACGTAATGGTTATTGAGAGTCAAGTTAAGATGTAGATCGTGAGGTAGAAGCCTTAGAAATTAACAATCTGGGTATTAAATCGTACCATCTCATTGGTGAACAGCGTTCCACCAGACGTACTTAAAGATAGAATTCACTGAGATGAAACGAGCCAACGCGTAAGTCTTTGAGGTACGATGTATATAATTGTATACTTCAAAAGTACAGTAAGCTTTTGTTGAAATATCTGTTCAGCATAATCACTGTACTTGGTGCAATAACTGAAACAAGATACAATTATAGGTACTGACAATTTCGCGACAATTTGCTCTAAAACGCACTTTCAATCGTAGGTATTTTTGTAGCCAAATATTGCTGTGAATGTTCGGATAATAGAGAACACTCCTCTGCTGCAAATCTTATCCACAACACAAATGCTGCGTTGGTGTCGAATTGCAGACGAATTTCCCCGCACTGTTTGTCGGGGTAGTTCTTGCATTCGTAATATCAAATAATAAGTGTAATTGTTCATCACTGGGTCGAGTGAAACTTTTCAAAACACCCACAGGATTGACTGACAGCTCTGTAATATCAATGGACTTTTCGCCAAGATGCGAGTTAAATTAACAAAAAAAAACACGACTTTCCCGTGCTCACCAATGCGTAACGTCTGTCTGTGTGTGAATTAGCCTCGGGTTATAGTTGTTTCAAAAATAGAGATGGTTTTTGTTCATTCCATTCCCCTGTCACTTTTTGCAGCAATACACTTACAGCTCAGGTGTTATTCAATCACGAAATGAACATACACTGAAGAATAGTGTTGTAGCTGAAAGTAGAACCAGTCGGCATCGTTTTCGGCAACCTCGTTTGACCGGTTCTGCAACATAATACTTCCCCGTTGAATCATCAATTGCCGATTGCACGAACGTAGTTTATCCAGTGGATACGTCGTGAAAAATAATGGAACTTCCGATTCTTTTCATTATCTTTCGTCAATTACCCTATGGATAATATAATTAACCCATAGATATCCCATGTTCGTGCAATCCGGGCGCAAAATTCAAGATTGACTCCTTAGGATCAAAACTTTTTTATGGGAAAACAGCGCAGAGGGATAGATTATTGGTGTATAAATGATTTAAAATTTACGCTAGGAACACCTGCACACGCTATAAGTAGCATCCAAAGGATCTGAATCATCGTCATAGATTTCAGAATATTCAAATTGGTATTAACGTTGGTCCGCCGAAGATACGAAACTTAAGAGGTCGCGGCCAGGGCAAAACCGGCTACCTCGAAATTTTCCAGATACACATTTACGCGTAAATATAATGGTCGCGTTAACAATTTTTCCGTTCAACACTCTAACAACTATTCTTCATTTTTTCCACTACATTTGTACCTTCAAGTTTTTTTTGGGGGGGATGGCCGGTCATGCCACACGGAGGAAATTTTATTGCAAGCGCTGTCATACCTGTCTAATAGGATTGACTTATTGCAGATTTCTGAGGGCTAGTAATAGAAGTATGGTAACCATTACCACACTTGTGGAAACAATTACAATACTTATAGTACCAGCCCTCAGAAATCCACAATAAGTCAATCCTATTAGTCGAGTATGACAGCGCTTGCAATAAAATTTTCTCCGTGCACACCTTCCCAGTGTTGCATCGTTCCCAGCTCACCCAGGCTCATATTATCTTATCTTGCTCGTCTTAACGTGAAAGTACCAGTCCGACACATTTTCTTGCGGGGTCAGTTGAGCCCCAGCCCTTCGGTTCCTCATTGTCGTCAGTTGAGCCGCTTGTCATACCAATTTGATAGAAAAAAAAAAAAAACGAATCATGAGGCGCGGTTGTGGATAGGCATGGTTCTTCAAGACTATTTATTTACTACATTCGTACAATCTACGCGAAATGATATAATGTGATATTATGTACATACAGCCTGCACGTATTACATCCATAGCTGGATTATCGGGGCAATAATTTCAGCGTTGACATTCCAGTCCCGTGTGAAAACGTCTCATGTTCTGCGTTCTATACCGGCTTGTTCGAGGTAAGAAGAAAGATGTGAAAAAACAAGCCCTGCAGTCGTATCCCTACTTGAGTACGAATGCCAACTGTGACGGGGTCAATAGTACATCAACCCCAAACATCTCCATACTTGTTCTTTTCTTCTGCAGGAATTGACGGAGATGACCTTCTGTTTGGCGTTGCAGGAATGTCGCTCAGCGTGCTGGCGCTACAAATTACATACATAGAATTAGCATAGAACGAAATAGGTAACCAGACATGTTTATCTGATAATAATGACAATGACGATGAAAATGCAGCTGAAAGTCTATTATCCGAATGTTCGGTTATCCGAACGATTACGGTGTTTCATTCCACGTCGACTCGAACAATTTTCGATCTTCTTCGACAAACTGGCATCTTTTAAAACTCCGAATAATTAAAAAAAAAATATTATTTGTTCAAAGACGATCATTTTAGGACCAATCCGAGATTAATAATTTCGTGAAGAATTTGTTGACGAGGTTCAGAAATATTTTCAATTACCAAGTTGTATTTTTTGACGAAATGGGTCACAAAAATTGAAGGTACGATTGATTTTATGATTTAATTAATTTCAGAGGGATTGTCTCATTGTTTTCTTAAAATGTTACGAGTCCCAATCCTCTTCTAATCCAAATAAGCATCGACGGGTAGAATACCGCATTCAGCTAAGAGACTAAGCGGTGATGTTTTTGTGTAGCAGCTACCTAATTACTTTCGGAATTAATGAGGAAAATAATTTTCGATTGAGACTCGTTCGATACAACTCATGAGATATCAATGTTAATTATTTGTCCATACATGTATCCTATCGAATCGAACGGATCAACGTTTTGTTTTCTCCCACGAAATATTGATCGGTTTTACGAATTTTCCAAGATCCGAACAGTGCACTGTCTTAATTATTTCAGACCATCGGCGCTCTGCAGAAAACTCAAATATAGGAATAAGGCTTACACATATCTTTCTTTGTCAGCTCGTGCATATTCATTTCGGTTCCTTTGTCTCAGCTCTGCGTAAGAAACTGAAGTCTTTTCAGGATAATTATGGTCTGGTAGATTGTCGAGTGCTGGTCCTGGACAGTGAAATTGTTTGCAAATTAGAATAATATTCATACAACCGAAACTTAGATATTATTTATGAATTCTTCACGTAGGAGAACTTTATTTCCATTACCAAGGAGTAAAATCAATCATTATCATGACTACCCACCATTGAGTTCATTTCCGGTATAACTGTCCGTATTACTGGGTGAATTGTACACATCTATGTCTAGCGCAGAATTCATTCGGCCGTCGTCTGTATATTTTGCTGGTGCAGCAACGGAGAAGCTCAGGTTTGGATCTCTTGTCGATTCCATAGGTAAGCTGGAAAAAGAATAAGAAGGAGTTTCAGGTACGTAAGATTCAAGTTCAGTTGTACGAATTGAGGTAGGATTTCCACTCGATGGATAAAGTTGAAACGGAATACCTTTGGCCAAGGTCGCCTCTCTTCTGCCTCATGTAAGCCCCAAGAGGGCTGTTCGGAAGTCTCTTGAATTTTTCATAACACTTCGGTATGGCCATCGATTTGCCCAAAAAGAAGCCGAACAAACAGGCTATTCCAATTTTTGGATATGCACCCCATTTTGGGCTGACTTGCCAGTTGAAGGACTTTATAGCCTGGTACGCCAAACCTCCGGCTACCACCGCAGAAATACTTCCTTTCAAGTTGCTTTCGGATCGGCACTGCGCCAACAGTCTCAATTCCTCGACATTGGGTTGATAATTCTATAAAACAAAATACTGGGTCAAATTTTCAATCACGGTGAAAGTTTTTGTTAATCCGAGAGGCCGTTCTTCCGTCTTGCTTCTTCTTCTTATAGGTTACAACTTAATTGCGAAATGACCTATCACTTTATTTTTCGCGACGGGAGAGACTTTGAAAAACGAAGAATGATGGAAAATAGAGACTAGAACGCATGTGTATTCTGAAATGATTCGATACCGAGTATTGTAGTACAACAACGAGTTGCTTCCAAGATATGGTCAAAATACTTCGCTACGAGGCCGATTTGAGGTTACGTAGGATAACCTGTAATTTGCCGAAACTAAGTTCACTTGCTTGGAGTAACGTCACCGGGCCGGTATGTTGCGCAGCAGGATCGCCCTGAGTATTATCCATCGTTTGAAAACTGTCCCTTCGATGCTGAAAACTTTATGTCTCTACTTCTTTGGCTCTCTTCGTCAGGACGGTACGTTCGTACGGATTATATCACGGCCGGCGAGTAGCGACGTAGCGAGTACCCCCGCGACGCGCGCTCACTAAATTTGATAATATGTATTATGTATAGTGTGTTAAGGGCATGCTGGACTCAGTCTTTTCCGTATTTAAAAAATAACGAAGCCTGATATGAACGGGGCGGTGTTTAATGGGTTCCTTAGACGATTTGTATCAAATTGGTAGCTGCATGAACGTGTACCTAACCAAATCGAGTAAAATAAGCCTTTTTTGTGTTGCGAAGCGTGAGAGCGTCACTTGTTTTCACTGATATCACCGACTACGCATCACAAGGGCGAAAACGAATGAGTTAGCACCCTCGTTAATATAATTCCACTCACATATATCGCAAGACTTGTTCATTTCACCCAACGATGAAGCCGTAGAATTGTTTCCAGAAAAAGACTGAAATTGTCGGTATGAAGAACTGGCCGCGGCCATGTTGGGTCGTTTCGCGTTGAGTGACGGGCCGAGCAGCGCTCCTTTGGATGTGTTCCAATTGGCAAGTGCAAGTGCGTCTAGCGCACTTGTGACGTCACAACCTTGCGTGTAAGGATAGGAGCGCTATGACGTCACAAGTGCGCTACACGCACTTGCACTTGCCAATTGGAACACATCCTTTGAGACGCGCGGGCGCAACGGGAACCAAACTGTAAGAGAATAAAGGTGCCTTTTCATGCTGTCGCTAGTCGCTCATTTTAGCGACAAATGGATGACGTCATCTAATATATGTATAGCCGTGGCAAATTTAGTCCATGAAAAGGGATCCGTCGCTCATTCCAGCGACGATCGCTCATTTTCAGCGACTAATAGACTTGTGACCGAATTACAAGATTGAAAATTAGAAATTAAAAATTATACAATACATAGCCGATAACATTACTCTTCAATCCACAATAAATATATTAGAAAAGCACCGTAGAGCCTGGTATTCATTATAACAGGTTTACGCTATTGAAATCTTACAATACATAACCGATAACATTATTCTCTTCAATCGAAAAATAGATATATTTGAAGGACACCCTGTATGAACTAAAATTTTGATCACTAATTTTGAATTGGCGTGCTCTTGAGCGACCACACAAAAAGCTGAACAATTTCAGCTTTTATTCCGTGGTGTTATTATGTCGCTAGCGAAAACCGTGTAGTCACGTGTTCCAACAAACGACGATCGTATAGTCACGTGATCACGGCTATCGCCAGAAAGAGCGACGTATGAAAATCCACCTTAACGCTCACTGCGCCACTGCGATGATGTGGGTTCCTTAGAAAGAGAGAGGTAGCTCGAATCGGAATCGTTGTCTCTGTCTACGATGTACCGTTCACACGCGCCGGACAGTCCGCATAAAAAATAAAAATGTATTCTCGCTCGCTGTGCGGGAGAGACAACAATGTACCTTTGAATCATCTCTGGGATTGATAATAGTTATAACAATGAATTATTATTGTTATTATTATCATAATAATAATAATAATATATAATAATAATTATTATAATTATTATGATGGTGATTGTCGGACTATGCGAACCAATTTCGTTATGCCTCTAACTGGCACAATAATAATAATAATAATAATAATAATAATAATAATAATAATTATTATATAATAATATAATAATATATAATTAATAAATATATTATATAATAAATATAATAATAATAATAATAATAATTATTATTATTATTATAAATAATAATTATTGTAATTGAAAAAATGTACTCGAGAGTGGTGAAATTTGTAGATGGAAATGAAAACGGGTGCGCCATTTTTTTTTCTTCTCTTGAAAATGTAAAAATCGGAATTTCCATTTTTTCCAAAATAATAATAAAAATAATAATTATTATTATATATTATGAATAATTATCATTATAATTCAAAAAAATTTACTCAAAAGTGGTGAAATTTGTAAATCGAAATTTTTAATTTTCAACTAAATTTAACTATGGATTGAAACAAAAATCTGAATGATATGAATTGACATCAATCGATGAATGAAATAGAATAATTCTTCTGTTGGCGAAGTCGAAGAATCGCGTTTTCAAGCTTGAATCCGTGAAATTTGATTTTTTATTCACAAACGTCGACCAACGCCTCCCAACGCCGGGATATCAAGTCGAAGACTACCGACACACTTCAAAATATCGATTTGTGGCGAAATAGACTCGTAAGCCTGTGTTTCCAGCTTGAAATGGACCGTCTGACCCCGAATTTAACCATCGAATCACTTGAAAATGTCACTTTTGTCGAGATGGACTCGTAAGCCTAGAGACTAGACTAGACTAGACTAGACTAGACATAGACTAGACTACGATATAGACTACGATAGACTACGACAGACTACGATAGACTACGATAGACCACGATAGACCACGATAGACCACGATAGACTAGACTTGACTTGACTTATACCTATTCAGATTGGAATATCGTATAATTAATACTCAAAGGACGACTGGAAGAGACGAAGTTGTGGACAAAGTTGATAAAATTGAAGAGATTGTTCGTTACGCCGCCGCGACCGAGGGCCTGCCTGCACAGAACATACCTACTGCGCGGGATCTTCACTCTTTGTGGAGTGATAGTTGGAGCGAAAAATAAACCACTCCACACGTTAGAGTGAAAATATTGACTCTTTGCGAAAAAGTGATCAGTTTCACTCTAAAAGAGTGGTTTTTCACTCCAAGTCGAGTGTATGACGCTCTCACTCTGAGCTTGGAGTGAATATGTCACTCCAAAAAATTTAGAGAGTTCGTCTGCGCAGACTCTGCAAACTTCCCGAGTCAAAATGGAGAACCTACGTGAAACCTGTGAGTAGAAAAAAATGGAAATAGGTTACACCTGCACCGAGAAAACGGTGAAATTTCGGTGAATAAATCGAAATGAATGTCTACAAATGGCATAGTTTTGTTTGGCTTGGAAAGATCCTACCGGAATGACAAATATCCAGTAACAAAAATTCCATCTTTGATTTAGTCAAATATTCCCTGAACTTGAATCAATCTCAATTCTGCACAATTAAGCCGGTTGATAACATTTTTGCTGATTCAAATAGATTAAGTATACAATTATCGGTAATAAATCCTTCCTAACAAATACCTGACACACGGTGTCCCCGTGCCCTGCAGTGACAGGGAAAACCTAGAAATCTCAGGGAATTCTCGGAGAATTGAAAAACAAACGAGTATGGACATTTTTTTCGAACGTTGAAACTCGACGTGAATTTTGACTGCTTATACGTACTGATATACCTATAAACTTCGAAAATGTAAAAATTGTCCCGAGATATTTTCTTTTTACCCGACCTGAGGCTCAAATAGTCGCTTCCAATACTTTATATACCTACGGAATGTTTCAACCCAACAGCGTTTCAAAAGGTCATCGACAGCTGTAGGTATCTGTATGCGAACAATGCTCGTTGCAGCTAGTTTGCAGACCAGACCCTCCTCCATTCTTTTTTTGCACAAAACATTGCAAAAACATGCGAACCAACGTTTTTTTTAATGAAACGCGATCCTCGAGGAAAGGTAGGTATACAATATGTATATGTATAATAGGCGGTAAAGATGGGCTTGCCTATAGCGCGGCCGATTATACGTGCAATTCGTCTCTGGGGGCAACGTCACCCCTCAGAATCCGATTGATGATGGAACGCGTGTTGATTAAAACGTTGTGATAAATGTATGCAAATCATACCGCACGCGTTGCAGTGTCATTCCAGCTATGAGTGTAGCATCGCAGGGTATGTAATGATACAAGAGTCGGTGTACAACAAAGATCCGTACCGGTATGCAGATTGTCATTACTCATTCGGCAAATGGCCGGGCAATCATTGCGGGCTAAGTTATGTTAAGTGTAGGTTTTACTCGTCGGCGTTGATGCTTATAACAGGGCGGTAGAAATACACACATTGTGCGTCGAGGTATCGTACCTATACTTATACATATGAGGATCCGACATAGCGCATGACCATCGCGCCAAGGTAACGGCCTGATGCTAGCATTTGTCACGTCTCACGTATAGGTATGTATCTTACCGCTGCATTTTTTCTTTCTCACTTTTTTAGAACAATTCGCAGTAAGAGATTGGCATGTACTATAGCTCGCGGCTCTAGCAGCCGGGATTCATCAGCGTGTCATCACCGTAATAAATAGGGTGAATTCTTTTCGTTTTATATTATGTAGGTATGTATATCTGTTAACCTGTATACAGATGTATATAATTACATTATAGAACTACACTGAGAAAAAAGTGTGGTCGAATCAACCTCATTCATTTAGTTGGCAAAGATTCAGTTGAATTGATTAAATGTTAGTTGCTTCAAGTGTATATCTACTTGTCATCCAAAATTTGAATCGTTGGGGCAATTAACCCATAAATGGTTGGTACAATTGTGAATTCAGTTGACCTAAAAACTATCAAGTTGGTTCAATCATTCGGGTTTTTCAAGAAACCTGAACTCAATGCTGGATAGATTTATTTATCTCAAACTCATATTTGATTCAGCTGTGATATTCGCATTCATCGAATGAACCGAGTTTTGCATCTGATTGAGCGAAAATGTACGTTTGATAAATTTGATCTTGATTCTCGAAAAACTTGTATTCCGAACAAATACGAAGTCATGTCAAAGGAGGATAAATTTAGTTCAAATAATCGTTTGATTAGCTGCAATTGATTATTGATTAAAATCAGCAAACTGTTGAAATATATGAATGTTCGGTGCAATAAAATATCAATT
Source organism: Euura lappo (assembly GCA_018257835.1). NCBI lineage: Eukaryota > Metazoa > Arthropoda > Insecta > Hymenoptera > Tenthredinidae > Euura > Euura lappo. The sequence continues at coordinate 21,225 of JAEUYN010000959.1, read as the reverse complement.
CGGACAAATGCATATTATGCTTTTTATGATCACTTTGTCGTGTTGCGTCAAACACCTCAATTATTTGAAAGATGTTTAAAAAATTTCGCGTTGATCATAAGAGAATAGATATTTGTTTGATTAAATAAGGTACCATTTCAGTTTGACAACGTCATTTGATTATTGAATACTTGAAATTAGTTCGGTCAATCAAATATTTGTATCAAGTGTATCAAGTGTATTCATTGATTCAATTAAAAGTTGTTTGTTCTAACCAGCTGATTGGTTCGGTCAAATTCACGGAAAAGGTGAAACAACCAAAACTAGATGATGTTGCTTGAAACAAATGTGAGGTACGAAATACTACTCGAGGAGTTCACAAATTCGCCACTATGGGGTCACCCAGGCACCGAAAATTCTCGCTGATATGAATGTACAGCCTCAGTATAAGAAGTGGACATGAAACTGAGTCTTTCAATCCTATCGGAACCGCCCAACGACTGTCTTGTATTGTGTACCATAGAACAAACTATGCATACTGCACATAATCATGCAAAATGGGAATGGGTGTTTAGGCCATAACCTATTGGTTATGAAAGAAAAAAAAAATCATGGTAATAACTACGTAAAATATCGTTAGTTTAAATAATTTTTACAAGCTGTTAATGAAATTGAAGTTCAGTTCAACGTGAAAAATCAGTCATTTCGTACAAATTCGATCAACTCAATCAAAGATGTAGTCATTTCATTCGCACATTTTTTTGACACGTATGTATAGGCACTATTCCCTTCAAGCACACGCTCTGTTACAATAACTAAATTTGCGGTGGATATGAGCATTCATTAGGTACTCGGTTCAACGAAGTTACATTATCGGTTGAAATAGGTATCTATTCCATTCAATCAATTTTTGTAACAACTAATAATCAGATCTTTGATTGAATTAACCAAAACGGCGTTTCCCCGCCCGTAACAGCCGCGTTTAGTTGAATTGAACAGTATTATTTTGAATCAACCATATTTTTTTCTCAGTGTAACTGTATAGTAACAGTTTGATGAATTCGGAAATGTTTACAGTATAGGCTTGTGAGGTCACAATTTTTTTAATATGATCATATCATGCATGATTGTGATTTTCAGCGTTTTGAATTTTGATATAGTATAGTGATCATGGATCGGAACGAAACACTCTTCAATGGACGGGGACAATACGAAGATTCTCTTCATGATTCTCTTCATGAGTCATGAATTAGGTATACCTATATGTACACGTTCGCTGCCCGTGATGCCGGCCTGCCCATTCGGATTAGACGCTCAACGATCGATATACCTATACTTAGTATAATTATAACAGACTCCGATTATACTCTGAACTCTCGACTTCTTGATTCAACTTTTGGCATTCGTTCGCGCATTCTTCAATCTTCAAGTTATCATCGAATAGGTATAGAACAACTGATGATGCGAATCGATATAAATGACATTGGCCACTTGTTCGCAAAGTTCCGAAACTGAGGCAATAATATTGTATTATTATGTACGACATACAAGTTATACCTATCGGTTACCATGAAGCGGTTGCATGTTATTTCGGTACTGCCACCTTCGCACCTTGATCGGTTTTGAGCTTGAAGCTACTCCGTAAACTCCGTCTTGGATATGTCCCATGTCCCTTTACCTTTACGGTGTGTCAACCAACTTACAGTATAAGTTATACGAATGTACGTGTACGATACGGAGGGTCAAATTTACAGGCGTATTATACCGTGTCGCACCTCCGCATGTGACTATTGTGACTGGCGACGGCCGAGTGACTGCTGCAGAGCGTTACTGCGGTGGCGCGGGACGGCCGAATGTACCGACGACGCATCGCATTGGCCACGACGTTCGACCAATCCAGGGCTACTCCCATTCATAAGCAGTTGTGCTTCCGGAGCAACGGTGGGGCCCGGCAGCCGGCAGGCGGCACCGGTCCGCGGACCGCACCCTATCTCGCATCAGCAGCCTTCACGGGGGAACTGCGCAATCATCTCCGAGCTTACGTACCCTTCGTCCACGCGTGCCTACACCTGTACTATATGTATAATGTCGGAGCTGCTACTACTGTTGGTACCTACAGTGCGGTCTTCCTGGGTGGGTATTATGACATAATGTAAAAATACTACACATGCGCCTGAAATGACAAGAATGATCTCATACGGCTCCCAAGTACCCGATTAATGGAGCCGAGCTCACCTCGAATCGGGCCTAGATCAGCCTGTTGGTGGGTACATTTGAGTACACCAAATACCGATTTTGTATCAGAAATCATTGCCAATTAAATATGATTGACGATGGATGTGCCATACCCTGACGTAGGTAGCGGGAATATATACTTCGCGTCAACAATAATCCGCGTCCTCGTATTCTATTATTCTTATACAGCGTGTGATTAGCTGAATACTTGATCAGCGGAACATTATCGGCAAATTGACCGTCATTATTATGGCAGTCGGTTGCACCGTACCCTTTGACTGATTATACCTATTATATGGACTTTGTTAAAAATTCTGCAAACTCACCTCAGATTGAAATTTTTTATCAGAAAAATTTACTGCGACTTTCCACTTTGTTTGTTGATTAATTTGCAAACAAACAAATGTATGATGATATATACTATATGTTATCGTCGAGGTGGCAAATTCTCACACGGGTAACAATATTTGAGTACACGACTTTTCCTGCAAAGTCAAAATTTGAGTGTGGTGCCGATAAGATCCCTCCCTAATTCAATCACCTCAGATTCTTGATCAGCGGTTCGAAAAACCTTCGAGTACCAATTTTCGTTAAGACCTGAACGTTTTTAGTTTATTGCGGCACATTAAACACGCCAAGATGAAATTTTGCAAAACTGACTTCAGATTCACGATCAGTAACCCAAAAGACCACGCGGTACCAAATTTCATTCACATCCGTTGTTCCGTTCTCAAGATATCGTCATTTTTATTGTATTCTCACAATTTTGTTATTCAAATAATGCAGAAATTTTTTAACTAATCCGAACCGATCAAAGCCCCAATCTAATCAGCCCTAAGTTTGGAACAGCTGCGTCGATTGAGCCCATATTTGATCAAAATTGACGCACTCGTTCTCGACATTATAGTCTCAACGAAAATTTGGTCACGTATAACCGGTATAACTCACATAACATATTACATGCACACCCAGACGACAAACTGAAAATAGTTTGAGATGATTCTCTGGACCTCAAAACGTGGAGATCCAGTAAAAACTGAACTTTTATTTCAGGATGATTACAATAACTTCCTCTTTCCTCTGAAAAATTGTGAACTTGGTTGGGGTACGCTATTGGTGCGCTGGTCCTGCAACGACTTGAACAACTCAAACGTTTTATTCGTTCAGTTAATTGGAATGAACTGTGACAAAGCACGTAGAAGCACGTAGAAGCACGTACAAGACTGTTCGATTTATACACCGGCTGCAAAATGCAAGCTTCAAATTCTGGCGTAAAAAGACTGTGATTCCTTCAGAGTTTATAAATGTTCGTGAAACCTGTTGATCGGACATTACGAGACATTTCCGAAATTTATGAGGGCCGATTATAAAGGTCTTCGAGACGGCTGTCTTTTTAATATAGTGGATGATGATAGCTGGTACGTTATACACGTAAATCGATGTCCGTGCATGAGCGTAGGTGATGTAGGTATAATATATTTTGGATAGCATATAGGATTTTACTTCTATACGGCGCCCTAACTCTATCATAAGAGTCCAAGAGCCGAAGACAATTCGTCACCCCAACACGTTTCTATAACCGAATTGATCATTTTGATTGTTAGTTTCCGATGTTTTCGACTTATTATGGTGCCTTGTTCATGTTTCCCCAAGCTCGCTTTACCGACGCTGACAATTCAACATTGTTGACCCAACATTCCCAAAGTTGTATTGCCGTCGGTGACATTTTGCCATCGCCGGCCCAGCACTGACTCGTAGGGGAGACCGGGGCAAAGTGGATACCCTAAGACTAATTCGGACATAAAACATAAAATATCGACTAAAGCTTTATCATGTCGTATATATTTTGTAGTTTGTACCTTTAGGTAAGCGATTATGACGGTCAAACCCGATATTATTGCGATGTGCTTGCGTCATAATCGATATAAACCTAACCTGCAAAATGATCACTGTGCCCCGATGCTGGGGTAAAGTGATCAAGCTTATGGGGTCAAGTGGAAAAATTCGTATTATGACGGATTCCTTATTCGTATTAGGATGAAAATAATGTCAAAAGATTGCAAAATCTGTACATATTGCCCTGAGTCTGATAAAAGCATGTGACTGTGAAAATTGTTATACTTACTCGAATCGAAAATGTTCGAAACACGACACCGCTGTCGCGATTCAAATGTCACCCGAAGTGAGGTTAGGTTGACGCTCGGCGGCTAACAGCGCTCGTGGCGTACATGCCCACTTTTCCCTGACCATATTACCCCGCAGGTAACCCGACAACAATTTAATTGAAAACTTGATGCAAACTATGTTTAACAACAAACGAATTGATAGTACCATTAAGTAGACGTTTCAAGGAATCGAGAAAAAAATAAACCTAGTCAAAAAATGCCATTGACGGCACGATAATCCGAAATCTGAGTTGACGGAAATGATCAATCTACACGGCATGAAACTAAATTGATTGATTTTTCCCGAAATATTGAATATTTCATAGGGTTCAACTATTTCATTTTGTAAAGTTATACGTCAGCACAAACCCTCGGTGTAAATACTGCCTTCTTAGAATCGCTCAACAAGAAATTATTCGAGATGGTCACTTTACCCCGCATGTCCACGTTACCCCGGTCTCCCCTACTCGTTCACTGACTGTCAAATGATTATGAATGTCAACGCTGGCTCAGCGTTGGGCAGATAGTGCTCGAATAGCGTTGGCCATACAGTGGCATGTTTGTTTTTTGGATACTGAGTATATAGCAATATAATGCGAACTAAAATAGCTCATTTTCGTTTCGTGTGTCAAATAGAACAAATGAGACCGCTGAGGACCTTCCACACCCAGCAGTGCGTTAAAATTGGAGAACTTCTGCCTTATCGCCCAAAAGAATTGGAAAGATAATCACCCATTTTTTATTGACATTCATCTGTACTGTATAATGTTCTCCGAAGACAAAGTTTCATCAAAACTATAATCATATTATGATTAATACTGTATAACAATGAAATGTTAGAAATTACAATTTCCGTTGTCTATCTTCCGTTAACTATCACGCCCAAAATCAAATTGACAATTCGAAATTTCTACACTTTCTCTACTAATTTCGAACTAGTAAATGTATTTTCCAAAAACAAAGTAAAAGAAAGAGGTGGTGACTGTAGTTTTTACTGTTTTGTTTCGCAAAAGATAAAAATTTGTGGAAAGATTATGAAAATTTACTACTGAAAAATAAGAAAATATTTGACCGCAGATAATTGTGATTATTTTATAAGTAATTATAATACAGGTACCTACGATAGATGACACAAATCTAAAACTCCAAAAAACTTTCAACATTTTTGACAACTTCAAAAGGGTGCGAATATTGACGGTCATCTACGAGAATCTGCAACTAAAACCAAAACTTTGAAAAACAAAAACAGATGTTATTGGACTAAAATACACGACTAAAGATAATGTAGGATTTTTCGGCCACCATTCACAGCCACAATTACTTCAAAGTTATTTGGACTCGAGAAGAACCTTTCATCCCTACCAAATCCGAGAATCGAACGTGCAATGAGTCTACAGAAGTCTATCTGATAACTCATTACGGTGTATGTTGAAGCCGAAAAGATATTGCAGCTAAAAGGACTTCGTATGATTTCTCGAAAATTCAGTGTTCTGAATCAATCATAAACGTTATGATGTCAGGAAATGTTCAACTTTACAATAACAGGTACTTATTGTTAGAGCGAGATGGGGACCGAACTTGAAGAGATCACCGAAGTTAAGCAACACCGGCCGCGGCCAGAACTAGGATGGGTGGACCGGGTTGGATTACTGAATCCAGGGGTGGATTTACGGAAAATCTACTTTAAAATTAAAAAAATTATAATACAATTTTGTGAAAAATATTTGCTATCTAGTATCCCTGGGCAGGAATGTAGACGAAAATTTGTACCAGAGAACGTTCGATTGCTGCTGGTACGACAGTCGTGACATTGCAGGATTTGACAGTCGGGCCAACGCTGGCATGGTGTTATCATTTTCAGCGCTGGGCTAGCGTTCCGTAAGACAAAATCGCCGATCGTCGGAAGTATTCGCCGAACCTTGGCCCAACAGTGCAACGATTGTAACTGCAAGCTTGGGTCGTACCCTCCCACAAAGTTTGTATTCACAGTTTACGGATAATTAGAAAAATGCGGGGCTAGATTGCGCGTATACAGGGTGGTTAGGAATGCTCCCACCAAGAGGTCACCAGCAGATTCCTTGACGTAAAATAAGACGAAAATTATTCTTGCTAATTTTTTTTTCGAGCCACCGTTACCGAGTTATAGCCGATCAAAGTCGGCCAATCCTAGCGCAGATAGGCGACCAGCTCAGGGCCGTCGCGGCTCGATGGTGCTTGCCGCGCGGTGCCAGCCTCAGCGCGGGAGGCGAGCGCGATCTCGCCGAGTCTACGCGATAAAGCGACGATCGGACGGTAGTCAAACAATAAGATAGTATCTGGCCGATCAAACGTAAACACACAATCGGAGCCGCAATTTTTACTTTATTTATCGCAGCGGGAATGAGTCGAACCCGCTAATTTCAATCAATCACCCTTCGGAATTGATACTTCTTAGGGGGCGTCCTTAAATTATGTGAGGTGCTTGGGTGGGGGGAGTGTCAAGTGGATTCTCACCCAATCTCATGTGGGGGAGAGTCTCGGCAAATATCACGTAATTTTTTTTATAATAAATTATGTTTTTTTTCATTTTCTGCAATTTATCACACAAGTCGAATCAATAAATTGAATCTCTCACTGAAAAGAGTCCTCTCGGGTTTGAGGATAATGATTTTTTCTTCGAGTAAAATTTCCCCCGGCCTGAGATGATAGAGTCGATAGAGTCTCCAAACATAAATTATGTTTTTTATTAATAAATCCAACGCAATCAAGCACAGATTAACGTATTGACACTGGGAATCACTTTAGTCCGCGGCTTGAACTAAGAAGCGACCCGACCTTCAACACTATTGAAACTTGATATTTTGGTTCAATTCGACATATTTAACGATAATTGGGTGTTTGTAATTTTTCAAATAATTTATTTCGATTACTTTACTCCAGGGTTTGGAGTGAAATTCTGACTCTGTTTCAAAATAATCACAAGCCACTATTAAAAATCGGTATCCCCGTTCAATTCGACATTTTTGACGGTAATAAAGTGTTTGTAATTTTTTCAATAATTCATTTCGATTACTTTACTCTAGGGCTTGGAGTGAAATTCTAACTCTGTTTCAAAATAATCACAAGCCACTATCAAAAATCGGTATCCTCGTTCAATTCGACATTTTTGACGATAATTAGGTGTTTGTAATTTTTCGAATAATTTATTTCGATTACTTTACTCCAGGGTTTGGAGTGAAATTCTGACTCTGTTTCAAAATAATCACAAGCCACTATCAAAAATCGGTATCCCCGTTCAATTCGACATTTTTGACGATAATAAAGTGTTTGTAATTTTTCCAATAATTTATTTCGATTACTTTACTCCAGGGTTTGGAGTGAAATTCTGACTCTGTTTCAAAATAATCACAAGCCACTATCAAAAATCGGTATCCCCGTTCAATTCGACATTTTTGACGATATTAAAGTCTTTGTAATTTTTCCAATAATTTATTTCGATTACTTTACGCCAGGGCTTGGAGTGAAATTCTGACTCTGTTTCAAAATAATCACAAGCCACTATCAAAAATCGGTATCCTCGTTCAATTCGACATTTTTGACGATAAGAAAGTGTTTGTAATTTTTCAAATAATTTATTTCGATTACTTTACTCCAGGGTTTGGAGTGAAATTCTGACTCTGTTTCAAAATAATCACAAGCCACTATCAAAAATCGGTATCCTCGTTCAATCAACATTTTTGACGATAAGAAAGTGTTTGTAACTTTTCGAATAATTTATTTCGATTACTTTACTCCAGGGTTTGGAGTGAAATTCTGACTCTGTTTCAAAATAATCACAAGCCACTATCAAAAATCGGTATCCTCGTTCAATCCGACATTTTTGACGATAAGAAAGTGTTGCTAACTTTTCGAATAATTTATTTCGATTACTTTACTCCAGGGTTTGGAGTGAAATTCTGACTCTGTTTCAAAATAATCACAAGCCACTATTGAAAATCGGTATCCCCGTTCAATTCGACATTTTTGACGGTAATAAAGTGTTTGTAATTTTTTCAATAATTCATTTCGATTACTTTACTCTAGGGCTTGGAGTGAAATTCTAACTCTGTTTCAAAATAATCACAAGCCACTATCAAAAATCGGTATCCTCGTTCAATCCGACATTTTTGACGATAAGAAAGTGTTTGTAACTTTTCGAATAATTTATTTCGATTACTTTACTCCAGGGTTTGGAGTGAAATTCTAACTCTGTTCCAAAATAATCACAAGCCACTATCAAAAATCGGTATCCTCGTTCAATCCGACATTTTTGACGATAAGAAAGTGTTTGTAATTTTTCAAATAATTTATTTCGATCACTTCACTTGGCAGCTTGAACTGAAATTCTGACTCAATTTCAAAATGATTACAAGCCACCATCAAAAATCGATATTTCGGTTCAATTCGACATATTTAACGATCATTAGGTGTTTGTAATCTTTCAAATAATTTATTTCGATCACTTTACTCGGCAGCTTGAACTGAAATTCTGACTAAATCTCAAAATGATTACAAGCCGCCATCAAAAATCGATATTTTGGTTTAATTCGACATTTCCAACGATAATGAGGTGTTTGTAATTTTTCGAATAATTTATTTTGATTACTTGAGTCCGCGGCTTGAAGTGAAAGTCTGACTCAGTTTCAAAATTAAGACAAGCTGCATAAACCTGTATTAATATGCAGGTGTGAAATCCAGGTGAATTCCAAAATTGAAATTCTCACCTCAATTCTACGACGTTCTACGAACATCTCTGAAAGAAAAACGAAATTTCTACGAAATGTCGGAATTCCTGTAGCAAATCGTAGAAAATTGTAGTTTTTTGTAGAAATCATCTTTACTAGGGTTCGAACTTACAACGTTGAAATACGCTATTCTGCTACGTTACTGCTAGAATGGCTATGGCTAATTTCCCATAAGCGCTAAGTTCAAAATGTAAAGGTAAGGGGCTTCCATAAATTACGTGAGGTGATTTTGGCGATTATTCGACCCCCCTTCCTCCGTTGGTGAAATTTCGCGAGATTTGGCTCGCCCCCCTTCCCCCCCCCCCTAATCTCACGTGAGATTTTTCGAAACGCGTATTCCCAGTGTCAATACGTTAATCTGTGCTTGATTGCGTTGGATTTATTAATAAAAAACATAATTTATGTTTGGAGACTCTATCGACTCTATCATCTCAGGCCGGGGGAAATTTTACTCGAAGAAAAAATCATTATCCTCAAACCCGAGAGGACTCTTTTCAGTGAGAGATTCAATTTATTGATTCGACTTGTGTGATAAATTGCAGAAAATGAAAAAAAACATAATTTATTATAAAAAAAATTACGTGATATTTGCCGAGACTCTCCCCCACATGAGATTGGGTGAGAATCCACTTGACACTCCCCCCACCCAAGCACCTCACATAATTTAAGGACGCCCCCTAAGAAGTATCAATTCCGAAGGGTGATTGATTGAAATTAGCGGGTTCGACTCATTCCCGCTGCGATAAATAAAGTAAAAATTGCGGCTCCGATTGTGTGTTTACGTTTGATCGGCCAGATACTATCTTATTGTTTGACTACCGTCCGATCGTCGCTTTATCGCGTAGACTCGGCGAGATCGCGCTCGCCTCCCGCGCTGAGGCTGGCACCGCGCGGCAAGCACCATCGAGCCGCGACGGCCCTGAGCTGGTCGCCTATCTGCGCTAGGATTGGCCGACTTTGATCGGCTATAACTCGGTAACGGTGGCTCGAAAAAAAAATTAGCAAGAATAATTTTCGTCTTATTTTACGTCAAGGAATCTGCTGGTGACCTCTTGGTGGGAGCATTCCTAACCACCCTGTATTGACCTCAATTGGATAGGTATTTGCCCCAGAAAATATTGTATAAAAAATTACTATGCATTACATACAATTATTTAACAATATTACCTATTCTAAATTCTATATCTTTTTTTTAAATTCTAAATTCTATTATAAATTATAAATTCTATATCTAATCCTATTCTCATTTCTAAATCACTACGTAAAACTGCAGTGCAAAATGAAACCCTGTGCACAATATGAAAGCAGTGGTGTAAAATGATTCTGTGTAGAAATATATAAGTCCGAGGCACATCGTGATTGAGGCAAATCGAGCTTTTCCTCCCTTGCCTGAGGTAGGTATGTAAAACGCATTCACAAGCACGTAGTGCCACGATTTAATTTCAGCATCGGATCCCGGGATCGAGAAATTGAAACGGTGGGCTGATATACATATAACTCATACATGGATCATGTTTCATGTATTTACAGTATACCTATGAGCGGGCAATGATTGGAGGCTCGAACGTGCTCCAGGGACCGGGCCTACGGGGGAAAGGGAAAGGTGTAAGGGGTTGCAGGCGGAGGTTGCGGGTCATGTGAAATACTTGCACTTTGTCGTAATCCGCGCAAGCTATTATAGTATGTTCATACCATTATTATACCTATGATACAACGGTACAGATCGGTATATACGTGCATGATACCCGAGATCGTGTCGCAGCGTATAAAGAGAAAGAGAAAGGGAATCTCCAGGGTTTAGTGGGGAGGGGATGCTACGCGTACTCGCAACGAGTCTGTGAGATACATTATTATACAAGCAGCGTCAAAGAATAAACAAAGGGCTTCTCGGCTCGGTATGGGTACATATAGGTATAACCTGTATCAGCTACTATTAACCCCCCCCTCCCCTGCCCCGTACATAAATCATCTGCTCGTATACATACTTACGTATAGTATGTATTATACATACATACCTGTGTATGTATACTGCAGCCCCAGCGATCGCCTCTGGTTATGATTTTACATAAATAATAATTGCAGCTCGGTTCTCTAACATACGCAGAGTGCGGACGATTCCCTCTCTGACTGCTCGCGTGTGTGCCCCGTGTACAAGCTCTGCTTCTACCTCGTCTCTAGAATCTTGCCGAAGTGACGTACTTGGGTGAGCGCGCGTTGGCGTTAGTGGCCATGGTTACCGAGTTGCAGGAGATACACAAGCTTGGCTTGGTATTGTACAGACGCAAAAGTCGCGTCGCGCGCGAGCGTCCGGAGGGGGGAGTGGAGCGGGCGTCGAGATACCTCTCGTCGATGGCCGACCGCCCGAGGGGCCGGTGCGGCGGTCGCGGACGCGCCGCGACCGAGGCGTCGGGCGGGCAGTTGCCGCGGAACCGTTGCCTTGACAACACGCGACGACGCTCGCACGACGCGCGCGCCAGAGTAAAACACAGTTGAACCCCCATCGAATCGCGGAACGATCTCGCCGCGACCAGACCCTTCGCTGTTTATCTACAACTTCTGCGCGTGCTCAGCCAGTCACAACTGGACGCGGGTTGGCTGAGCGAGCCAACTGGTGATTAATAATACTGACGTGAATATACGAATACGTACACCTACCCGCCCGGCACGGTGCCTCCCTCGATTTCATCCCCGCTTCCGCGGTGCCGCATAACGCTGCGGCTGGGCGCTTGCGACGTTCTCTCATCCGGCGACGGGATCTGTCCCTAGCTTGTGGATACGTGTCAATAAATTCCATGTGTCCTACTTTCGACCGATTCGCTTGATTCGCTCGACTCGTTCGTTTTGGAGAAGAATTCGCACACGGTATACCATTTCGATAGTTCGGGTAACGTCACCTGACCTACACGCGACATTGGACTATATTCTATACGAACGCTTGGGCGTGTCGTCACGCTGATCACTGATCGCTGATTACGCGCACGTTATACGGAAGTGAAATGGAGATATATTCTGCATTGATAGAGACAGTGCGTTTACTCTGACGCGCAGGGTACACCGCGAGTCGGTAGTCGGTAGGTACTGTGGCATTTCAATTCCGGGTTCGAGCCTCGTGTATCGGTTAACGGATCGAAAGTGAACGCAAGTGCGGCGGGCGGACCACTCCGTGCTTGGATGGCTGTGGTGCGCGCAACGCGGCTAACCCCCAAATCCTCGACATTACAAATCCGAGGCGAATTAGCCGCGATCGGGCGCGAGAGCTGCGGTCAAGCGTGAGTTTGAATCCCCGCACGTCGTATATATCGGTGCGAATCGTGTCCATGCCGGCGTACATGGTGCTTTTGAGCTTGAGGCGTTGTTCGCGACGGATAGGCGCGGCCGGAATCGTTCGAGTATATTCAATGTGCACGGACGATATAATTCGAGGCTGCCGAAGTAGGTCAGTCGTTAAGCTCGTTAATTGAAGAGTACCTACGTCTTGCAAATGCGAATACTGTGAAGCCCTCGTTGATTCGCACGCGTCCACGTCCCAGCCGGATTTTCCCTGCTATAGCTATACGTTCAAGTACGGCCTGCAGATATTCGAATATTAAGTACGCGTAGGTATAGGAGAGCCAGGAGCAGTGCAGCGGGATCGAGACCGTTGTTGGTGGTGAACGCGGAACTGATCGGGCGTGTGTGAACATTACGCAATACGCGCTAGAAATCACCCGGGCCGTGCACGCCGGGGCGACTGGTACTGCCGCGACAACGATCGTGTGCCCTTATTCAATTGTCGATTTATTACATTGGATACCAGCGGCGTGGACTGGATGGTTCGACGGGGGGCCTGGGATCATCCAGAGCCGGAGCAACAACGGTTCTACGATTCGCCACCGCCCCCCCGGATGGACGCGAGTGCGGTGTGCTGTATTACACCCGCCGCTATTGCCGTAGCTGCCTCCTCCCAGGGTACGGCGGCACAGCACATCACGCACCCTGTCTTAGGCCTCCAGCCTGTCGGGGGTCACACGACGATCATAGAGGCACCTTACCAGCACGCGGACCAAATCGTACCCGATCGGGGGCACCCCGACGGCTTGGCGATGGTGCAGGCCGGGGCCACGGATGGTTCCTGGTCACACATCGCAACCCCAGGACCCATTGCCAGCCTCACCGCCACAGCCACCACCTACATCGATTACTCTTGGCTACAGATGCAGGTACGAATCTCACGTATTATACATATACCTACCTACCTATTCCTCACAGAGTCCATCGCGATTTAATTACACAACTGCGATATTACCTATGATACGGACTTCGGACACGCGGGACGCACCCCGTTTTCACCCTTTTGGCTTGACGGTGTTTTGTTTTTTCGTCTCACGGTTATAGCAATGAAAATATCTATCACGTGCGCGTTTCGGTTGAAAAGGAGATGCCAAATGCGATATCGTACCGTTGTAAATGTTGTAAATGTTGTTGTTATCTTCCCGTTTTATAATTTTCATCGACAACCGTATGTCGGCCGTGACACTATGGCTCTGTAAAACTTAGAAGGTATCGTTTTCCTCACCTGGTGAATTGCTCGAAGCTCAAATTATTCAACACTAAAATTTTCATAACCCAAATACCGTTTAATCCGGATATATATATGTAATAATACTATCTGTCTATCTCTCCTTATGCGGTACGAACGAGGTCACAAACGAAAAAACAACTCATCACGCCAATGCTGTAAACTTAATCATGATAAAGTATCCCATCATAATGCGGTATTATAACCAAGTTTTATGGTACGATGTATAGTTGCGGCTATTATGATGTGTTTTCGTATCACATTCTCGATTCAAAATGCTAATCGAATGATTCGCATCCGGATAGGCTGATAATCGAGAAAGATATAGCCTGCGATACTTACCTGCGGTATACGTATACTGCATCAACGTATATTCCTATCACACAATTAAATCTCCTGCACATGCATACTATATCGGTAGCCTTCAGGTCTCTGTGCATACTTACAGCATTTGTACATGTAGATGTACATGTACATGTACATGTACCAGGCTGTCCGGATATCGGGCGCATTTAAGTAAAAGGTCTAATCTCATCGGTATAGTATGGGTGTGTCCACGAGGTGATTGAAGGTCAATGTGTGCAGTGTACAATGAGATGTGCATTATGCTCTATCAGGTTATCAGCATACGTTAGTGTTGTGAGAAACATAACTGTACCGGCGATTCACGCAAAATAGAAACATTATCAGGTTTTTTCGGTAAAAACGTTCTCTTTTTTGTATTGAAACACAATTCGGTTCAGTTGAAAAAATATACAGGAACGGGGACCTTTGTGTAACCTGAATTTTTTACCGCCTGCCGCACAAGTTTTGCGCAGCTATTGCTGTATTTTGCTATTTTCAAATTGACTCATTAATTTTCACGATGATACGTTGTAGGTACCTAATCGAGTACCTAATACTAGGAAGTAAGTAAGGTAATGTGTATATATCATATGTATCATCTTAGCCTGAAGATGGTTGAGAAGGTATTATTGGCACACAAACTATTGACGCACAGTAGTCATGGCGCACCGAAGTTTGACACACGGTGCAATGACACACTGAAAAAAGGCGTACGAAAAATGGGCACACCAATCCAAGTGGCGCACGCTACTTCGGCGCACGAGACATATGACACACAAAACTTGGAGTCAAATTTCAGAGGTAATTTTCCCGATGGGTGACATTTTGGCACACGAGAAAAGTGACACACGACACTTCGGCGCACGAGAAAAGTGACACACGACACATCGGCGCACGAGAAAAGTGACACACGACACTTCGGCGCACGAGAAAAGTGTCGCACGACATTTCGGCACACGAGAAAAGTGACGCACGACATTTCGGCACACGAGAAAAGTGACATACGACATTTCGGCACACGGTACAAACATCCTACAAAATACTCGCACATAGAAGGTGTCTGAGACAATGAAAATTTGGCTGGTCTAACTTTTTCTAACCCTTCTTAGAACACCATCTGTGTTGTATCATGTGTGTGTGTGTTGTATGATTTGCTGGCCTCACTTTTTCTAACCTTCAGTGGCTAGCCTAACCTACTCTAACCCTTCTTAGAACACCGTCTGCGTTGTATCATGTGTGTGTGTGTTGTATGATTGGCTGGCCCAACTTTTTCTAACCTTCAGTGGCTAGCCTAACCTTCTCTAACCCTTCTTAGAACACCGTCTGCGTTGTATCATGTGTGTGTGTGTGTTATATGATTGCTGGCCAAACTTTTGTCTGTGTATATAGGCACTTCGTTTAAAAAAAAACAAAAATTCCATAAAAATCAATGTTCTTCGAAAATTTGCTAAAAATTTTGGAGGAAAGGGCACTGTGGCGGACTTCTACAGACAATACCAAATATTTACTCGCGTTTGCATCGTGCACCGTTTGTACCGTGTGCCGAAATGTCGTATGTCACTTTTCTCGTGTGCCGAAATGTCGTGCGTCACTTTTCTCGTGTGCCGAAATGTCGTGCGTCACATTTCTCGTGCGCCGAAATGTCGTATATCACTTTTCTCGTGTGCCGAAATGTCGTGCGTCACTTTTCTCGTGTGCCGAAATGTCGTATGTCACTTTTCTCGTGTGCCGAAATGTCGTGTGTCACTTTTCTCGTGCGCCGAAGTGTCGTGTGTCACTTTTCTCGTGTGCCAAAATGTCACCCATCGGGAAAATTACCTCTGAAATTTGACTCCAAGTTTTGTGTGTCATATGTCTCGTGCGCCGAAGTAGCGTGCGCCACTTGGATTGGTGTGCCCATTTTTCGTACGTCTTTTTTCAGTGTGCCATTGCACCGTGTGTCAAATTTCGGTGCGTCATGACTACTGTGCGTCATTAGTTTGTGCGCCAGTGGGCCATTCCCAGATGGTTGACTGATGGGTCTCGTGGAAAACGTTTTTCAACATAAAATATATATATATATATATTGGTTATTACCCACCAACCCAGTTCAAGTTTATTTTATTTTTTTTTTAATTTTTGGCACGTTGACATCTTTCTGTTGAGCTCGACCATTATTTTCTTGAGTTGATTCAACATTTCCTACACTGTTATAGGAAGCAATATTCGGGTTCGGTATTTTAAATTCACTACACACATTTTGTTACTACTTTTTGAGGTCTTGGTTCGCACATTTCCTATACTACTGTTGTAAAATCGTCAAACATGAGTAAAGTAATTAAATAAAACAGATCAGTATTACCAAATTGATGGATTGCAATTTTAATGTTTGAATGTATGAGAATTTTTATTGTACTGCGAAAAATATTCAGTGGAAATTCACTCAAATTTACTGTACTAGCTGAGTAACTTTGTAGCAAATTAACGTTTTCACCACACCTGCACGGAAAGCACGACTTTCGGCCCGCTGCGTAAACGGGAAGTCGTGCTTTCCGATGCAGGGGGTGGTGAAAAATAGTATACTACCCGCGGGAGTGAAAAAGGCCATCCCAAACTGCGTTCTTGCCACTCTCGCCTTCGGCTCGGGTGTCAATCTCCCATGCAGTTTGGAATAGCCTACTTTCCCTCTCTACACTGGAAAAAATTTTTCGCTTCCCCAGCGATTTAATTTATCGCTCAGAGCAGTTCCTTACCATAAGAATGAATATAGTTGCAGGAACAATGTGTATCGCTACAGCAGCGATATCATCCATAGTTACTTCGAACCGTCACACCTTTATCTAACATAACCTCTTGTGCGAGAAAAAATTTAGACACTTTCTCGTATTGAAGTCAAAATTATAAACGCCAAATAACTAACTGGTCTATCTGTAAGTCAATTTATGATCTGAATACACTGTAGTCGGCTATACACTGTCATTACGTCGTCTATACACTGTTATCGTTGCAGAAAATAATATTTCTTGTATCGCTCCTGCAGCGATACGTGATCGCTCCTGCAGCGATACGTGTTCTTCTAGCAGCTTTAAGGTGGTCGTCTCGCTACGCCGACATCAAATTATGTCTATTGATCGTTGATTTCCAACGTAATTTTAGGATAGTTTTCGATGTTGCAGAAATGTTTGTGCGATTAAAACTTCACGGATACACATCTATGCTGAATATTATATCGTAATTTACGATGAAATAATAATAAAGAGTAACTGATTTGACTATTTTCCGGTCAGCTGTCATGGGTAAGAAATTGGTCTGGCAACGTCGCGATACAAGCGTCCCTTGCTGGCATGGCATACGGAGTTCCTAACCTCTCCGTTCTCACCGGCGCCCGAAGATACCTTCGGTCACGATGTTGCCAAATGTATTCGATCGCTTTGTGGCGGGCTGGTAATGGCTGTCTAATGTCGTTTTCATCGAGATTATCTTTAAAGTTCTAATCGAAAAATTCGGTGACCCAAAAGTTTTATGGTCGCAACGGAATCTTCGGAATATAATTTACAATAGGCAACTTTATATTCGTCGCTAACTAATTGATTAGGGTATGAATTCCGGAGTGCAAGTGTTGACGACACGGTTTTCCCGTAAGACCCCGTGTTAATTTGTCAATATTTGAAGTTAAATTACTTACAATAATCTTCGGTAGGATGCGAAATATTTTTCAGACATTAAAAGTTTATTGTACAAACTCATCTACATTTCAAAATCAAGAGATTTTCTAATCCTCCCTATTTCCTACGGGTGGCGAGACGACCACCTTAATATGGCTCCTGCAGCGATACGTATTCTTCTAACAACTTAAATACGTTTGGCAGAGTTGTTCAGTTGCCACAGCTTGACAAAGGCGCTGCTATCGGTGCGATGTACGTTCTGGCTGAGGGAACCAGAATTCCTGCTATCGGAGCGAGATTTTTTTTTCAGTGTAGGTGTGTAATATACCATAACACGGTACATGAACATTGAAAAATCCCCATTTGATTTTTGGAACCTAAATACTCGTACAAATTTGCATACAAATGAAAAACTTAATTGTAAAGTCAGCTGAGCAAAAGTTTACTAATTTAATTTGCTACTCCAAAATTCTCATTTTGCACGACTTTTGTGCAGTGAATGTGTCGTAAATTCACTAACATGGTAAACAGACGTGTGAGTGTTAAGCATGTGTACTCAAAAAAGTATGAATTGCGAATGAACCGAAGAGCCCCTGTTATAGCACAAAAAATCTCAATCTCCGTAGACTGGGTAAAAAATGTCAAGTCTGTGTTGTTTCATCAACATAACAGAGTAGAGTGGGTATACTGCACATTCGAAGGTGCAGTACGATATTTGCGCTGCAGTTTGCAGATTGTGTGAGACAGTGGTATTGGACAGCCCTGTAGTATTACAAACGCCAAAAGAGAATATCATTCGGAGTTCAGTGCGCAGTAGGGTGCAAAGTAGTTCGCTGACAGTTGTAAAATTAAACATCCGACGCTCAACAATCATTCATTTTCATATTGATTCATATAAGGACTGTAACATCATAATATTAGGTATTATCAAAAGCCTAGTTCCCATACATTGATATACTACCTCGTATACTACCTTTGGCAGAATTCATTGCGTGAAACACATTTATAGCTCAATACTGCCGTGCAGACTATGCTCGGTTTTGATTTTTTTTAACAATCTTGAGAGTGACGAACATTCCAAGAGAATGATTGAATAAAAAAAGATCAGAAACTTCTTCGGATAGCTGAAATACGATGGAAATCGGTCATAGGATCTCTAACCATGACGAAGTTTATTTTAAATTTTGCGAGTACAACCGAATCTTCAGCCATGCATGCCAAATTTGACAATGTCGGATGAATATAATTCTTGCCGAAAGTAGCTAGATACTGAGCCTTTCTGAGGAAGCGAAACAAACCCGCCCCCCTCCACAGGCCTGCTTTAGGCATACCTGGGTGAGGGAGAGAGAGGGTCTGTTTCGCTTCCTCAGAAAGGCTCGGTATGATTCTCACTTGAGGAATTCAGAATAAATAAATTATCTAATTATCTGATCCATTAATCTAACATCCCAAGCGGGAGTGAAATATGATATCCGAATGTGCCCCACTGTAGGACATTTTCGGACAAACTTCACGCTTCACAGGCCACCAAAGAATGAACATATCAGTTATACTGATACATTAGGTATTGGAAAATTGGAAAAACACACAGATTCGTTACTGCTTATTGACATTAACGGAATGTGTCAAGATTAGAATAATTTTCGAATTGGACGTACTGGGACACGTGAGAAATGTTGAACTGCAACTATTTTCTTTTCCAACTGGATTTAGAATACTGCAGGCTTTCCTGCAACTCGCATTTTTTTTTCACAACTGCGAGGGTCATATTTACATCCATATGGATGAGAAAATAATTCTTACGATTTCCGTGGTCTGACTTCTTTGGATCTCCCGCAGCTTCCATCGATTCCCGCAATGAATCTTATGTTCCGACGTCCTTAGACTTGAGACTGCCTGTAGTTTCCAGCGATTTACACCGATTCCAGAACTCACTAGGCTCCGTCTAAGTCACGGGAGTTGAGAACAGTTCGCAGAGGATCACAAGGATTCCGATGAGTTAATTCTGACCATTACTGTGTGATTGCTCATGAAACTCTTTGGCAATACCGCGAGTGAATATGTATAGATACCCCTTTGTGCCACAGTCGATGCAATATTATAAGGACCGAAACATTAATTGATGGCTGTCTGTCTAATTCCGCCTAAAGCCTGTAGGAGGACCGGTTGCCTTTCTCTGACAAAACTTTGATCATTTTAATGAAAATTTCGCGGTGCTATTAGCACAGTTTTGCCGATTACCGGCTTAAACACGAGCAGTGGGACATTTTTGCATTCGACGATGAGATTGATTTGAATCGAATTTTCGAAGGTGAATTCGAGAAAGCTCTATTTCCTCTGCGGTCATCTCTTCGAACGCAGGTATGTAGCGTGCATGCATGCATGTGTATATCACAGGTAGGATATGAGACACAGTTGAGGAATATACGACCGCATGCGAGACGTGGAGGCGCGTGCGCCGTTCGCCGAACGACGGCGTATCAAAGAATATTTGCCCTGTAAACATCGTGGTTCATGCGGCGTTATAGGTATACTGCGTTGTGTTGCAGTGCATGGAAAAGGCGACGTAATTACCGCCTCGAGGGTGGGTAAGCGGTAAAAGAAAGATAATATGGTTGATGGACATCATCGCTACAAACATTAGGATATTATCATTATTTTACAATCGTGTGCTCTTTTCATTTCAACGCAGTCGATCCTCATATTCTGAAATACTTCGCTTCCGCCATGGATTGTAACATACAGGTATATGGTACATGCTTGTACAGTTTATCGTAATATCACTTGAGCGGAAGTCGGCGATGATATTGATCTATCGGCTATCGGAATACTGTGTGTCTGGTAGAACGTTTTTTTTCCTAAATTAAAGTTGGGAGACCTCAACACATCCGCGTCTTTGACGTGTGAGAATTAGTACGCGAGAATGTGTGTGTATTTCCTTCTGCAAGTGCGTTGAGCTCATATGGGTTGTGATTCAATTCAATCGAGTTTTCACCTATCTCTGTTTCCACTTAGTCATATCGGCAGTCGGCTCCGAGTAATTTCGTATCATGTAATCGTGCAGAAAGGGGGAGTTTTTACTTCTGTGAATATTGCTTTCAATGTTTGACTGATAAATTAGTGCCAATAGTCAATAGATACGTCATGGTCTCTAGAATTGATTGTAGACTATGTAGGTACGTATCATAGGTAAGCTGCTGACGTGGTAACGTGACCCGGTGTGCACTACGCGGCATCATCGGAAACTCTCGTTGCATGCGAGTTTTCCAAGAATATGATGAACCGTGTGTCACGAGCGAGGTCAGTCCCATTAGATTGAACCACAAATGCAAGGATATACGAATGTATCGCTCCGGAAATGCCTGCGTAGGGGTTTGAACGAAATCTGTGATCTATCGAGGTATGCAGGTTGCAGGTAAGGGAGGACCGGGCAAAGCGGGCCTAATGGGTCGAATCTTTTAATTCTGACCAAAAATCGAAAACCTGACCGAAGACGAGCGTCTACCGCAAGGTTGAAAAAATGGCGGGCAAAGGCC